>BROE01000017.1:7812834-7827834 GCA_036571765.1 Plecoglossus altivelis | reverse complement strand
CAGGGCTCCTAGACACAGGGCTCCTAGACACAGCGCTCCTAGACACAGCGCTCCTAGACACAGGGCTCCTAGACACAGGGCTCCTAGACACAGGGCTCCTAGACACAGCGCTCCTAGACACGGCGCTCCTAGACACAGGGCTCCTAGACACAGGTATCATAGACACAGGGCTCCTAGACACAGGGCTCCTAGACACAGGCCTCTGAGGCACAGATCTCAGAGACACAGGCTCCTAGACATTGCCAGGGACTCTCGAACAGACACACACTGCTCACGTCCTGCAAGATCCACCACCTAGAAAACACTCTTACCTTCCTCTCGCCAAAGAATGTTCGCCACTGCAGAGAGAAACACACAGAGAGACAGAGAGAGATAGAGAGAGATAAAGGGAGACAGAGACAGTGTGAGCCAAGCTTCATACAAACTGATTCAAAATGATAAACCTCAACAGTTGTAAAGAAGTTCTAAACACCATCCAGAACAACTGTGCAAGACAAAACCATGATGGTTCCAGACCCCCCTCCCCTCCCCCCCTCCCTCCCTCGCAAGCGTACGTGTCTTCCGGGCGGAGTCCTCCACGAACAGCGAGGAGATGTCTTCATCCACGCCCACCTCGTTCTTGGCGATGCAGGTGTAGGCGCCCGTGTCCTCGTATCTCACACTGCTAATATGAAGCTCACTCCCATTAGCTAGAGAGGGAGGGAGGGAGGGAGGGAGGGAGGGAGGGAGAGAGAGGAGGCAGAGAGGAAGGGAGGGAGGGAGGGAGAAAGAGAGGGAGGGAGGGACGGACGGAGGGAGGGAGAGAGAGAGGGGGAGGGAGGCAGTGAGGGGGGGTTGGAAAGAGAGAGACACGGAGGGAGTGAGGGAGGGATTGAAAGAGAGAGACAGGGAGAGAGGGATGGAAAGAGAGAGACAGGGAGAGAGGGAGGGAGAGAGAGAGGGAGGGAGGGAGGGAAAATAGGAGAGTAAAATGGCGAGGACGAACAGGAAGGAAATTGTCAGGAGAGAGAAAAAAATACTAACTAAACAGAATGGTGCATGTTCTTCATATTCTTTGATGCACATTTCCCTCAGGAGTGGAAAGCGCCCTGAGCAATCTGTGCCCTCATCCTTTCTAAACTGACTTCTGCATCTGTCCTTCAGATATCAAAACTTTCTGCAAAACTCAGAACTCGAAAGAAAACGAGAAATCCGGTCTTAGTGAAGGGTTAAGGGTGAAGTTGGAAAACAAATCCGTGCTTTTCAGACTCTGAGAGCTCACCTTGGAGAGTTGGCGTATCACACAAAAAAACGACTTCCCAAGCTAGCAAGATTTCTTTAGGCCTGACTAGGATGGTCAATGAAGATGACCTTGGTATATACGGTTATTGTAGGCTAGTATTTGTATAGTACTTGTGTTGCTGTTGCTGAGACAAATGTCACACATTTAAGGAAACAGCAAGCTCTCCAAGCCTCGACTTACCACATTCAACCCTAGCCTTTCCCTTCTTATACAGTCTAACCTTGTCTTCACAATGGCCTAATCCTTATTATTTAGCCTAGCAGCTAGTGAACCTGAAGCTAATTATTACTCGCCTAGCTCAGCCATACCTGTAGTTCAGCCTTTCTAGCCTAGCCTAGCCTAACCTAGCCTAGCCTAGCAATGTTCAACCTTTCTCACCTAGCCCTGTACTTTAACCTTTCTCGCCTAGCCTAGCCTAGCCTATCCATCCCTGTACTTCAACCATTCTCACATAGCCTAGCCTAGCCTAGCCTAACCATCCCTGTACTTCAACTTTTCTCACGTAGCCTAGCCTATCTACCCTGTACTTCAACCATTGTCACCTAGCCTAGCCTAGCTTAGCCTCGCCCTTTGTGCTGTAGGCCCCATCCTCCCACCTGGCCCTCACATCGCGCCAACCTTGATCACAACAGACTGCCGGTCTTCACAACTCTGCGGGATGCGTAGCCATGTCAGCGTCTGTCCTAGCTTTCACACACCACGTCAAAGATCATGTGTCAACGCTTCTCCCACCTCTCTCCTCTCATCTCGCCCTCCCCTCCTCCCTCTCTCTATCCTCTCCAGTCGTCTTTGATCCATCTCTCTTGATCTGACTCCGTGGATCTCCGTGTGAACGACGGCGAGGAAACCGTTGAAACGCGTTCACGACCCCAGACAGGGCAGAGACGGAGAGGCGACTGCCACAACGACTGCTCTGCGTAACACGAACAATTCTCTCTGTATTGCACTGTAGCCTACACAGAAATGTACTGGATTTCTACTCAATGCCAAGAACAGAAATCTATACCAGCATGACGGAAATTATTAACAGGAATGTTAAATCGGAATTATTTAAACGAGTTCTAAGGCAATTTGTCACATAATCAATGTTAACTGTAAATCTTTCTGTTATTCACAAGCAGTATACATAAACAGATCATTATTCGTAACATGTTTAGCTGTATAAATTATGTTGTTGGTTACAAATGCAATGTATTCATTTGTGTTAAAAGCTTAATTAAAGTGCTCTTTAGGGGAAAGTTAGCTCTGGCGTTGTTGAAATGTTTCACATTAGATGCCGCCAACATTCTAATTACCTGGTATCCATAGTAACGGTCTGATCAATTTTCATTTTGCCAAATTAAACACACTGGAGGCACTGTGGTGTTACAAAGCCAGACATCACGAGGGAGACTAGCTGTTACTCAGTCTGCTCTCTCTCTTCTCCTCCTCTCCTCTCTCCTCTCTTTCTCTCCTTTTCTTCTCCTCCTCTCCTAATTCCTTCTGACAAGTACTCCTCTCCTCCTCTCTCCTCTCTTTCTCTCCTTTTCTTCTCCTCCTCTCCTAATTCCTTCTGACAAGTACTCCTCTCAACTCCTCCTCCTACACCACCTTCTCTCCTCTCCTAACTCCTTCGGACAAGCCCTCCTCTCCTCTCCTCTCCCCTCCTCTCCTCTCCCCTCCTCTCCTCCCCTCTCCTAACTACTTCAGACAAGTCCTCCTCTCCCCGCTCCTCCTCCTTCATCACTACCTCCTTTTATTTCTTCTTTTCACTTTCGCTTCCTTTCTCGCCTCTGCTAGCTTCTGTCTCACAGCGGGGGCCCAGCCCCTCATCCCCCAGCCCCCCGGCACCCCGCCCCTCCGTACTGGAGCCCCCCGCCCCTCTGTACTGGAGCCCCCCTACAGGGAAGGAACCTGCAGGGGTCCCACCCTCTCTCTGCTATCTTCTCCATACTAACCATCTGTACTAGCTGGCTCTCCATACTAATGTCTGACTACTGTATCACCCATGCATGCTGACCATCTGTACTAGTGAACAATCCTCACTAATTAGCTTTACTAGTAGCTATACGTCCATGCTGTCTGTGCTAGCAGGCTTGCTCACACTCACACACACTCACACGCACACACTCACACACACTTGCACACACTCACACGCACTCACACGCACTCTCACACACACACCGTAAATCCTCACCCGATCCTCACCTCCCTTGAGCTACCCAAAATAGACAATACACAACATGGAATAACATGCATGTTTGCACAGTCTCCCTCTCTCCCTGTCTGTCTTTCAATCTCTTCCTCCCCCCATCTCTTCCTCTCCTTCCCTCCCTCCTTCCTCTCCCTCCCGGTGTCTACAGTCTGTTTTTCCATCTCTTCCTCTCCCTCCCTCTCTTCCTCCCTCCCTCTCTTCCTCCCTCCCTCCCTCTCCTACTCTCATTTCCTCTCTTCCTCTCCCTCCCTCCCTCCCTCCCTCCCTCCCTCTCTCCCTCTCTTCTTCTCCCTCCATCTCTTCCTCTCCCTCCCTCTCTTCCTCTCCTTCCCTCTCTTCCTCTCCCTCCCTCTCTCTCTTCCTCTCCCTCCATCTATCCTCTTCCTCTCCTTCCCTCTCTTCCTTCTCCCTCCCTCTCTCTCTTCCTCTCCCTCCATCTATTCCTCTCCCTCCCTTCCTCTCCCTCCCTCCCTTCCTCTCCCTCCATCTCTTCCTCTCCCTCCATTTATTCCTCTCCCTCCCTCCCTCCCTCCCTCCCTCTCCCTTCCTTCCTCTCTTCCTCTCCCTCCATCTATTTCTCTCCCTCCCTTCCTCTCCCTCCCTCCCTCCCTCCCTCTCTTCCTCTCCCTCCATCTCTTCCTCTCCCTCCACGTTGGTGTCTACAGCCCCCCCCCCACACACACACACACAGGTTCCTCACCGATGAGAGCCAGCTGTTTGGAGGCGTGTGGTAGCAGGTCCAGGCCGTTCTTCAGCCACAGCAGCCTGGGGTTGGGGATGCCGTCGGCGTGGCAGTGCAGGCTGGCTGACACACCTGGCTCCTGAGCCTGGGTCTCTGGGTACACCAGAATGACCGGGGGGACTGGACACATGCACAAGCATGCGCGCACACACACACACACACACATGCACACACACACACACACACACACACATGCATACGCACACACACACACACACACACACACATGCACACACACACGCACACGCACACACATATGCACACACATATGCACACACATATGCACACACACACGCACATATGCACACACACACACACACACGAGAGCAGTTAGAGAAACACAACCAGAGCAGACGCACACACACATGCAGGCACTCACACACATATGCACACGCACACACACATGCACACACACACGCACGCACACATATATGCACGCACACACACATACACACGCACACGTCCACACACACATACACACACACATACACACACGCACACGTACATGCACACACACACACACATTTGAAGGTCTCAGATGCAGCTGTATCGTTTTTCAATTAGCCTAAATCCCTCCTAGCAAACACAACACAATCACCCCTATTGTACTGTGTTAATTGGAAATAATTTCCGGGCTATTCTGTGTCTGCATTCAAACAACAGAGCAGACAGGATGACTGTGTTCTGAAGCAAGAGAAACACTCTTTCTATTCTCCCTCTTCTCAAAGAACTAAGCTCATCGTCGTTGGCTAGTTTTTGCATCTGTATATATGTACATATGTATGTGTGTGTGTGTTATTGTATGTGTTAGCTGTGTGTGTGTGTGTGTGTTATTGTATGTGTTAGCTGTGTGTGTGTGTTTTTGTATGTGTTAGCTGCATGTGTGTGTGTGTGTTATTGTATGTGTTAGCTGTGTGTGTGTTTTTGTATTTGTTAGCTGTGTGTGTGTGTGTGTGTTTTTGTATGTGTTAGCTGCATGTGTGTGTGTGTTATTGCATGTGTTAGCTGTGTGTGTTATTGTATGTGTTAGCTGTGTGTGTGTGTTTTTGTATGTGTTAGCTGCATGTGTGTGTGTGTTATTGTATGTGTTAGCTGTGTGTGTGTGTTATTGTTTGTGTTAGCTGTGTGTGTGTTATTGTATGTGTTAGCGGTGTGTGTGTGTGTTATTGTATGTGAAGCTGTGTGTGTGTGTGTTATTGTATGTGTTAGCTGTGTGTGTGTGTTATTGTATGTGAAGCTGAGTGTGTGTGTGTTATTGTATGTGAAGCTGTGTGTGTGTGTGTGTTATTGCATGTGTTAGCTGTGTGTGTGTTATTGCATGTGTTAGCTGTGAGTGTGTGTGTTATTGTATGTGAAGCTGTGTGTGTGTGTGTTATTGTATGTGTTAGCTGTGTGTGTGTGTTATTGCATGTGTTAGCTGTGAGTGTGTGTGTTATTGTATGTGTTAGCTGTGTGTGTGTGTGTTAGCGGTGTGTGTCTGTGTTATTGTATGTGTTAGCTATGTGTGTGTGTTATTGCATGTGATAGCTGTGTGTGTGTGTGTTATTGTATGTGTTAGCTGAGTGTGTGTGTTATTGTATGTGTTAGCTGTGTGTGTGTGTGTTATTGCATGTGATAGCTGTGTGTGTGTGTGTTATTGTATGTGTTAGCTGTGTGTGTGTGTGTGTGTTATTGTATGTGTTAGCTGTGTGTGTGTGTGAGACCATGTGGAGGGTGTGTGTTCAGTGTGGGGGGATGAGAAATGAATTCTGCTGTGTAGATGTTTATGAGTGTGTAGATTGAGATGTTTTTGAAGGTGTGTGTGTGTTAGATGTTTGTGTGTGTGTGTACATTGTATATTTTTGATAGGTTGTGTTTGTGTTTGTGTGTGTTGTACATGTATATGTTGATAGGTGTGTGTGTATATGTTGTTGTGTGTGTGTGTGTAAATGTTATTGTTGAAAACGTGTTGTGGGTATATGTTTGTGTGTGTTGTATGTTTGGTGTGTGTGTGTGTGTGTGTGTGTGTGTTTAAATGCGAGAAACTTTGACAATATAAATGCATTGTGATGACATGTCCCAGCGAACAGCAGGGTGCTTTACTTCGCAATCAAGCACACACAGGAACGCACACACCATGCAATCACACAACTTATCAACACTGTTTGTTCTCTCTCTTTCAACGTCTCTCTATCTCTCTCTATTCTCTCTCCTCTCTCACTCTCGTCCCTCTTCTCTCTCTCTTCTGTCTCTCTCTCGTTCTCTCCATACCTCTCTCTCTGTCTCTCTCCTCTCTCTCTCTCTCTCTCTCTCTCCACACAAACACACGTACACGGTAGTAGTAAGAAGTGCGTGTACTGACATATCACACTGCAGCACAGTGTCGTGGTTCAGTTCCTCGTGACCCAGTAGGCATGGCAACTGTAGGATCCCATAGTGAATGGTGTGTTCACCTGGTGATGTAGAGAGAGGCATCACCGCAAAAGCCGAATAGGAGAGAGGAGCGGTGTGGGTGGAGGAGACGAGGAGAGGAGGGGGTGGGGAGAGGAGAGGAGAGGAAGGAAGGAATGGGGTGGAGAAGGAGAAGAGATGGAGAAAGGGAGGGGTGGGAGGAGGAGTAAAAGAGGAGGATGAGGAGGGGTGTGAGGAGGAGAAGAGAGCAGGAGAGGAGAGGTGGGTATGGAGGAAGAGGATGAGGAGAGAGGGGTGGGATAAGATGAAGAGAGGGGAGACAGGAGGGTAGGAGGCAGGAGAAGAGTAGGAGGAGATGAAGAGTGGAGGAGGAGAACAGAGGAGGAGAGGAGGGTGGGAGAGGAAGATGAGATGAGGAGAGGAGGGTGGGAGGAGGAGAAGAGAGAGGAAGGAGGGGTGTGAGGAGAGATAGAGAGGAAGGAGAGGAGGGGGTGGAGGAGGAAGAGAGATGAGGAGATGGAAGAGTGGGAGGAGAGAAGAGAGGAGGAGAGGAGGAGTGGGAGGAGGAGAAGAAGATAGGAGGAGAGGAGGGTGGAGGAGGGAGAAGAGACAGGAGAGGAGAGGTGGGAAGGAAGGAAGAGAGAGAAGGACGAGGAGGGGTAGGAGGAGAGAAGAGAGAGGAGAGGAGGGGGTGGGTAAAGGAGGAGAAGAGAGGAGGAGAGGAAGGGGGTGGGAGGAGAGAAGAGAGGAGGAGAGGAAGGGGGTGGGGGAGGAGGAGAAGAAGGAGGAGAGGAGGAGTGGGAGGAGGAGAAGAGAGGAGGAGAGGAGGGGTGGGAGGAGGAGAAGAGAGGAGGAGAGGAGGGGTAGGAGGAGGAGAAGAGAGGAGGAGAGGAGGGGTGGGAGAGGAGAAGGAGAGCAGGAGAGGAGGGGTGGGGAGGAGGGAAGAGATGGAAGGAGAGGAGGGGAGATTGGAGTAGGAGAAGAGAGGAGGAGAAGGCAGGGAGGGTGTACACAGCATTAGGGACTGATGAGACAAGATAGAACATCAATGAATCACAGTGCATCCTGGGAGAGAGAGACAACATGGGGGACACACACCCCATGCCTCCCATCTCTCTCTATCCCCCCCTCCCTCCCTCCCTCAGTCTGATAAATAGGAAGGGTTAAAAATACCTCCTACATTAGCTTGATAAATGGTGCAAGTTGTTGTTTTCCAGGAGGCGCAACCCACCCGGGGGTTTAACACAGGCTTAGAGGGATTAAGATAGGAGAGAGGGAGAGCAAGTGAGAGAGGGAAAGAGAGAGACATGGAGAGAGAGAGAGACAGAGAGAGACAGAGCGAGAGACACAGAGAGAAAGAGAGAGAGAGAGGGACAGAGCGAGAGATAGAGAGAGAAAGATGGCGAGAAAGAGAAAGGGAGGGAGTCATGGAGAGCGAGATGGAGAGAGAGTGAATGGGAGACAGAGAGAGTGAATGGGAGAGAGAGAGAGATAGAGAGAGAGAGAGAGAGAGAGAGAGAAATGGGAGACAGAGAGAGAGATAGAGACAGAGAGAGAGCGAGAGGGAGAGAGAGAGCGAGAGGGAGAGAGAGAGAGCGAGAGGGAGAAAGACAGAGAGAGAGAGCGAGAGGGAGAGAGAGAGAGCGAGAGGGAGAGAGAGAGACAGAGAGAGAGAGAGGGAGAGAGAGAGCGAGAGGGGGAGAGAGAGAGAGAGAGAGAGAGCGAGTGAGAGAGAGAGTGAGAGCAACAGGAAAGTCACAGAAACAATAAAACGTTGCTAAACCACAACAAGTTCCAGCACAATAACAACGATTAGACTTATTGAGTTATTAAAATCATCACTTTGAAAGTTATTAAAATCATCACTTTGAAAGTTATTAAAATCATCACTTTGAAAGTTATTTAAATCATCACTTTGAAAGTTATTTAAATCATCCCTTTGAAAGTGATGACAAGTTGAAAGTGAATAAAAGTAATCACTTAGAAAGTTATTAAAATCATAACTTGGAAAGTTATTAAAATCATGACTTTAAAAGTTATTAAAATCATCAACTTTCAAGTTATCGGAAGTAAGTTGGAGGTTTTTCCGGAACACTCAGTACAAATGTAATCCAAGCAGTTGCTGCTCACACAGTCCTTCAGCCAATCTATTCCACTTTTCCCTTTGAAGCACTTGACCTTTCATCATTCATCTCATCTCTCTCCCCTGATTAAACACTGTAATAGTCTGGTTTTATATCCGACTGGATTTCAGCAGTTCCTCCGGAAGACACTGCCCAGAACGCATGTAGAAATTCAGTGTGGGGGGAGAGGAGGGGGGGGAGGAGGGCAGGAAGGGGGAGGAGGGCGGAGGGGGGGAGGAGGGGGAGGAGGGGAGGAGGGTGGGAGGGAGGGGGGAGGAGGGGGGAGGTGAAGGGAGGCGTTCTCTCAAACCAGCACGCAGTCCTCTCTGACAGGATAGCATTGAAAGCGCGTGGAGCGACATCACTGTTTCTGAACAGGTTCCATCTTTGTGGTTCTTCTTCCCTTGTGTGGAGAAATCAGACCATCATTTCTCTACTAAAGCCAATCTTTTTTCTTTTTATTTCTCTCGTTTTTCTTTCTTTCTCACCCTCCCTCCCTTCTGCTCATCATCCTGCTCTTCCAGATAGCAATCACATGCAAGTGGTGCATTTCTGATCTCTTGGAAACACAAAGCAATTACTATGTAGAAAAATACCTACTCAGTATGTTAAACCAAAGTGTGGGAAAGAGAGAGATTGAATGAGAGAGAGACAAGGAAGGGCAGAGAGACTAATATTGCTCCAGTAACATTGGGAATGAGAGCGGACAAATGCATCTGATTTTGCAGGAGGTAAATGGGCACTCAGGCTGCTAAATGATTAGTCTCCTTGAATGTCAGTTGGGGAGGAATTTCAATCGCGGTGCTAATGTAATATTTGTTCCTTGATTTCAGAACAAGACAATTTCCATCAAAGACAGACTAGTTTAGTTAGTCTGTCCATCCAACCGGCACAAGAGCCTTTTTACACATAATTTCTGCATTTTCTTTCTCTCTCGCGCGTGCTCTCTGTCCTCTCCGCCTCTCATTTGTCTTTCCCTCCCTCTGTCTCTATTGCCTCACCACACCCCAGACTTCCCCACCTGACTTCATGTTCCAGTTAACCAGGTCACGACTACAGCGCTCACAACATGTTCTGTCAGCAGTCCGCAGACAGAGAGCCATAATCAGCATACTGACATGCTCAGTTAGTCAGCCATGGAGGTGAGGTCAACACTAGCTGCTCTCTGGTCAGTCAGTCAGCCATGGAAGTGAGGTCAACACTAGATGCTCTCTGGTCAGTCAGTCAGTCATGGAAGTGAGGTCAACACTAGCTGCTTTCTGGTCAGTCAGTCAGTTCATGGACAGTGAGGTCAACGTTTTGACTGAACATACATATATGTCAGCTGAGTCTCTCAGTGAGAGGTCAATGACACTAGCCTGCTCTTTGTGCTGCAGGCTCCAGTCCAGCCATGGAGGTGAGGTCAACACTAGCTGCTTTCTGGTCAGTCAGTCAGCCATGGAAGTGAGGTCAACCTAGCTGCTCTGTGGCCAGTCAGTCAGCCATGGAGGTGAGCTCAGCACTAGCTGCTCTGTGGTCAGTCAGTCAGCCATGGAAGTGAGGTCAACACTAGATGCTCTGTGGTCAGTCAGTCATTCAGCCATGGAGGTGAGGTCAACACTAGATGCTCTGTGGTCAGTCAGTCATTCAGCCATGGAGGTGAGGTCAACACTAGCTGCTCTGTGGCCAACCATGGAGGTGAGGTCAACACTAGATGCTCTGTGGTCAGTCAGTCATGGAAGTGAGGTCAGCACTAGCTGCTTTCTGGTCAGTCAGTCAGCCATGGAAGTGAGGTCAACACTAGCTCTCCTGCTTCCATCCCTTCCATTTACCATCGCTCCAGAAACCTGCTGAGATCTAAGCATTTTGTTTCCACGCAATTCTTTTTTTCTGTCTTTTTTTCTCTTTCATTCTTTCCTTCCTTCCTTCCTTCCTTCCTTCCTTCATTCCTTCGTTCCTCGTCTTATCTACATCTGGAACGTAGCTTGTGGTCTTTGAGAGCAGCAGGGTGGTCATCCTCACTTCCTCACATCCTCACATCCTCACATCGCTTTCAATTAAAGATGAACACCAGATAAATCAAACAGGTTAGAGATGCCATACTGAAACCCCAGAGAAAAGTCTACGTTTTTTAATTGGAATTTAGAACAACAAGCCTGAGAATTAGGTACATTAATTAAGTTCATTTTAACATTAGCATTTCTAATTTGGTTCCTGCTAAAGTCTTTTTTTGTGTCTGTATTGATTAATTGTTTTAAATCTGTGCGAGCAAGCCCCCCACTGAGACACGTGTTTCGGAGGATTATCAAATATTAATCAACAGGCCAATTAAATCTCCCAAAAGTGGCGTTTCAAAAGACGCTTCACGTCAGAGTTCTCGATGTTGGACGTAGATTTCCTGTTTAACCTTGAAGAGCAAAGTTATCAAAGGAGGGAAAAATACTTTACAAACCTTTACATCAAAGAGCTTTCTACGTATGGAGTATTTTGACAGATTACTTTACTCCTGCCTGAATGTAAATGACTTAGATCTGGCTGTCATGGTACCAGTTGCTCGTTTGTGAAATTCTGAAAACCTCACCAGTTCATTGCTCTCGCCACTGTTGAATGTGACTTTAACAAACACACACATTTGGCAATAACAAAACAACAATAAAAACAAAAAAACAACAAAATAACAGGAAGTGTCTCACGTTGATGTCCTCCAGATCCAGGAAGTTGAGGGTGACGCCGTTCCTCTTCCAGATGATTGGTGGACGGAGCGTGCCCTGGATGGCACATGACAACACTGTGCTTAGACCCACCGTCACCGTGGTGACGCTGACTCTCTGGTCCTCCGCCAAGCTCAGCTGGATGACCTCTGTAGAGGAGGAGAGGAGAAGAGAGGGGAGGAGAGGGGAGGAGAGGAGGAGAGGAGAAGGGGGAGGAAACGAGGAGAGGAGATGAGGAGGAGGAGAGGAGAAGAGAGGATAAGAGGAGAGAAGGAGAAGAGGATAGGACAGGAGAGGAAAAGACGAGAGGAGAAGAGGAGAGAAGGAGGAGAGGAGAGGAAGAGAGGAGAGAAGGAGAAGAGGATAGGACAGGAGAGGAGAACAGGAAAAAGGGAGAAGAGGAGAGAAAGAGAAGAAGAGAGGAGGATAGTACAGGAGAGGGAGAGGAGGAGAGAATGAGAGAGGAGAAGAGAGGTGCGGAGGAGTGGAGAGGAAGAAAGGATAAAAAGAGATGAGAGGAAGAAAGGATAAAAAGAGATGAGAAAGACAGGAAAAAAAGAGAAAAGATGAGAGTCACACTGATGAATCTAGAGAGCGGAGCAGGGGTCTGTCAGGGGGTTAGGGGGGGTGGGATGAGGACTCTGCCTCTCCAAATATCATTCCTCTTCTTAACGACTCTGCATGTTCCTCCTAAGAGTGGGTCCATTCCTTTCACCTTTAAGGCTAATTAGAAACTGCAGTTCCCAGGGTCCTTAGGGAGACATCCGTCTCCACGGTTGAGGGAGACATGACAGGAAGAGGAAAGGACGGGTCTGAGAGCAGAAGACGGATGGAGGAGTGATAAAAGGAAGGATAGATGAAAGAGAACAAAGAACTCTTAGCAGAATTAAAACCCTAGTTACATACTGAGGGTATATCTCTGTATTATGGTCTGGGAAATGCTAAGATGTCTCCTCGGAGGTACACTTCCCAACTTGTTCTCTCTCTCCTTCCCCTCTCTCTCTCTCTCTCTCTCTCTCTCTCCATTCATCCATCCATCCATCTCTCTTGCTCTCTCTCCATCCATCCATCTCTCTCTCCCCACCTCTCTCTCGCTCTCGCTCTCTCTCTCTCTCTCTCTCCATCCATCCATCTCTCTCTCCCCATCTCTCTCTCTCTCTCTCTCTCTCTCTCTCTCTCTCTCCCAGGTGGATTATAAAGGATACTAATAGAAAAGCCAGTCAAGGGAGACAGTGAGCTTTACGATCATCTTCCTCTCAAACACAGGTCGCTCTTCTGCTTCAAGTAGGGAGGAGAGACCACGTACCCAGTCAGAAGGAGGAGGAGGATGAAGAGGAGGAGGATGAAGAGGAGGAGGAGAAGATAGAGGAGGAGGAGGAGGAGGATGAAGAGGAGGAGGAGAAGATAGAGGAAGAGGAGGAACTATGAGGTCGTTAGTTGCAGAGTCAAACTGACCCGGTCCAGAGTTGAAACACACACACACACACACAGCCACACACACACACACACAGGAAGCTAAAACACCAGCTCATAGCTACACAAACAAGGTTTATCTGCATAAGCAACCACAGTCTTAGGCATCTGCATGTAAACATGCATTTGACACTCTCCACACTTGACAAAGCACACAGACTGTTCTCTGTCAAGGATTCCTCAGGTGCCTGGTAAACATAACGTCAAGGCAACCGCACGTTACCAAGGAAACCGTAAGGATTTCCATTAACCCCCCCCCCCCTCCCCCCTGGGCGTCGCTGTTGCTCGGAGGTCATCCACAGCAGGTTGGGCCCCCGTACGTGACACGCAAACACTGTGTCTCTTTCCAGGAGATCCACTCCTCTGGGGTGTTGAGATGATCTAAGTGATCTCTGATCTCCAGGCGACACAGCAGACGCCTCCCCCCTCTCTACTCTACCTAACTGGGCACTGGGTGGTTACAGCCCCTCTCTACTCTACCTAACTGGGCACTGGGTGGTTACAGTCCCTCTCTACTCTACCTAACTGGGCACTGGGTGGTTAGAGCCCCTCTCTACTCTACCTAACTGGGCACTGGGTGGTTACAGTCCCTCTCTACTCTACCTAACTGGGGACTGGGTGGTTACAGTCCCTCCCTACTCTACCTAACTGGGCACTGGGTGGTTAGAGCCCCTCTCTACTCTACCTAACTGGGCACTGGGTGGTTACAGTCCCTCTCTACTCTACCTAACTGGGCACTGGTTGGTTACAGTCCCTCCCTACTCTACCTAACTGGGCACTGGGTGGTTACAGTCCCTCCCTACTCTACCTAACTGGGGACTGGGTGGTTACAGTCCCTCCCTACTCTACCTAACTGGGCACTGGGTGGTTACAGTCCCTCTCTACTCTACCTAACTGGGCACTGGGTGGTTACAGTCCCTCTCTACTCTACCTAACTGGGCACTGGGTGGTTACAGTCCCTCCCTACTCTACCTAACTGGGCACTGGGTGGTTACAGTCCCTCTCTACTCTACCTAACTGGGCACTGGATGGTTACAGTCCCTCTCTACTCTACCTAACTGGGCACTGGGTGGTTAGAGCCCCTCTCTACTCTACCTAACTGGGGACTGGGTGGTTACAGCCCCTCCCTACTCTACCTAACTGGGCACTGGGTGGTTACAGTCCCTCTCTACTCTACCTAACTGGGGACTGGGTGGTTAGAGCCCCTCTCTACTCTACCTAACTGGGCACTGGGTGGTTACAGTCCCTCTCTACTCTACCTAACTGGGCACTGGGTGTACAGTCCCTCCCCCATCTCTATCTCTATCTAAACAAACCCCAAAAACCTAAACTGCACCGACGGTGTTACAGCCCCCCTCTACTCTACCTAAACTGCAAGACTGAAGTGGTTACAAGTCCCTCTCCTACTCTACGCAACTGGGCACTGGGCGGTTACAGTCCCTCTCTACTCTACCTAACTGGGCACTGGGTGGTTACAGTCCCTCCCTACTCTACCTAACTGGGCACTGGGTGGTTACAGTCCCTCTCTACTCTACCTAACTGGGGACTGGGTGGTTAGAGCCCCTCTCTACTCTACCTAACTGGGCACTGGGTGGTTAGAGCCCCTCTCTACTCTACCTAACTGGGCACTGGGTGGTTACAGTACCTCTCTACTCTACCTAACTGGGGACTGGGTGGTTAGAGCCCCTCTCTACTCTACCTAACTGGGCACTGGGTGGTTACAGTCCCTCTCTACTCTACCTAACTGGGCACTGGATGGTTACAGTCCCTCTCTACTCTACCTAACTGGGCACTGGGTGGTTACAGTCCCTCCCTACTCTACCTAACTGGGCACTGGGTGGTTACAGCCCCTCTCTACTCTACCTAACTGGGCACTGGGTGGTTACAGTCCCTCTCTACTCTACCTAACTGGGGACTGGGTGGTTACAGTCCCTCTCTACTCTACCTAACTGGGGACTGGGTGGTTAGAGCCCCTCTCTACTCTACCTAACTGGGCACTGGGTGGTTACAGTCCCTCTCTACTCTACCTAACTGGGCACTGGGTGGTTACAGTCCCTCTCTACTCTACCTAACTGGGCACTGGATGGTTACAGTCCCTCTCTACT
>BROE01000017.1:7781149-7793467 GCA_036571765.1 Plecoglossus altivelis | reverse complement strand
AGGAACAGTGTTCTGGTATGGGTATAAGGACAGGAACAGTGTTCTGGTATGGGTATAAGACAGAGGAACAGTGTTCTGGTATGGGTATAAGGACAGAGGAACAGTGTTCTGGTATGGGTATAAGGACAGAGGAACAGTGTTCTGGTATGGGTATAAGGACAGAGGAACATTATGCTATTATGATTTTTGGGGCACAGCCAGATACATCATGGTGAAGCTTGCAGAATATGCGGGCGGAGTCTGACTTTCATGTTACTCAGGAAGGATAATGAAGCACATCTATCTTGCGCCTGGTTGGCTGAGAGGTCAGAGATGATATGGGATAAGTCCCTATGACACGTCATTAATCCAGCCTGCTTCAATTATCAGCTTTTTCTCCGTTTTTTCTCTCTTGCCTGGGCAGATCTCATGACCTTTCACACAGTCTCTCACAAGTAAATACACGCAAACACGCAAACACACGCACACATACCCTCACACACACACCCTCACACACACACACACACACACACGCACACACACACACCCTCACACACACCCTCACACACACACACCCTGCTGTCTCCGTGCTTCGCACTTTTCTCCACACAGCGATCAAGTCAAGGTCTGGTATAAATCCCTATTGAGCGTGCTCCTCCGTGACGCCGCCGGAGGCGTGAGAGGCGCACGCCGCGGAGGATCATCGTCGCGGCGACCTCATCAACATGGCCGCCGCTGAAGGGCAGAGGAACAAGGGCTCTTGGCATCGATCCGCGTCTACGCACATCGCGACTCCATCAGAGACTTACGCACTTCATTTCCTGCTATCTTACCCTGTTTGTGCTGCTGACGGGCGAGCGACGGGCGAGCGACGGGCGAGCGACCCCGGTGAACGCAGCCCCGTTCTCTCAAAGAGGATTATAAGTTTTTGGGGGTAGTGGGGGGGGGGGGAGAGTGAGAGAGAGAGAGAGGGTAGGAGGGGTGAGCAGGGTGAGGTTTAGCTCTGGAGCGGCGATTTAACTATTCGTTTCATTTGAGCTGCTTGGCGGTTGGAGCAGAGGCGAGACGCAGAGCGGCGTTTTAATAGTTGCCCTGATGTGGCTGCATAAAAAGATCCTTAATGGATGGAAGAATCTTCTCGGAGCGTGTCTACTGCAGTCTGGAAGGGATCTCCGTTTGAATCGTTACCACCTCAGGTCCTTGTGAGACGCACACTGGAGGACATTGTGCTGATACACTCTCCAGCTCAACTGTGCTGCCCTACAAACACGGAGGAAAACAACCAAAACATCTCCTCCCCCCAAAACAAAACAAAATAAACCTTGAAGTTCAGGCCTTCTAAATGTCAGATGGAAATCAGCTAACTGACTTCCTGCTTCCTGGCCCGGAGCAGGAAGTGCCGTAGGAGGAAGTAAACAAAGCAGGAGACATTTAAAGAGCAGAAAGACCAACCGGAGGACAAGAAATCAGCAGCCAGAAAGAACTCAAATGTCAAGGAAGGTACTTAGGAAGCTTGTTAGAGCAGTCGTCTCCCCAGGATATGACCTCGCTCTCTGAACACAGGTGCATCATAGTCTGCAAGCATCTCTGAAAGGGCTGAAGGTCCCAGACAAGACCAACATGCAGGGATGGGGGAGGGGAAAGGAGTCCAGCTTACAGAGGGAAGGTGGAAGCTGGTAAGAGTAAGCAGGAAGTGAGGCGTGTGCGGAGGGAGCAGGAAGTGAGGCGTGTGGGGAGGGAACAGGAAGTGAGGCGTGTGGGGAGGAAGAAGGAAGAGGATGTGGCAGATGAAGCGGGAAGTGAGAACGTCAAAGGAACCTTCTTGATTGGTCAGAGTCTGGACTTGAACTCGCAACATCCTCAAGAACGCAAAATATCTGCTGAGCAAGAGAGGAAATCCTTCATGTTCTGAATCCTGTTTCTCAGACCAGGACTCTTCAGTCATGCTGGATCAACTGAGCAGCAAACAGCAAACAGGAGTGACTCTTCAGTCATGCTGGATCAACTGAGCAGGAACAGCAAACAGGAGTGACTCTTCAGTCATGCTGGATCAACTGAGCAGGAACAGCAAACAGGAGTGACTCTTCAGTCATGCTGGATCATGACTGAAGGAGGCAGGAGTGACACATCACTGTGTTCAGTTTGGGACAGCACACATGTTCTCAGAACACCATCAGACCGTCTGCACTGTCGGAATGGAGAGAGAGGACTGACCAGAACATGAGTTACCATGACAGCACACATGTTCTCAGAACACCATCAGACTCTCTGCACCGTGGGACAGGAGAGAGAGGACTGACCAGAACATGAGTTACCATGACAGCACACATGTTCTCAGAACACCATCAGACTCTCTGCATCGTGGGACAGGAGAGAGAGGACTGACCAGAACATGAGTTACCGGGCAGAGCAGCGGAGACAAAGACGCTGGTCAACAACAACACAACAACAACAACAACAACACAACAACATCTCTCTGCTCCGCTCACCTTAGCCCACTTGGGATACTTGGGATTCATTTGCACAAGTGAGATTAACCTCCTGGTTTCGAAACCATAATTCGAATATTAACTTAAAAAAAACATGCCTGGAATTTCTCATGACCAAAACATGCTCCACAGAGGTCTATAAAAGATCAAAAATGGGAATGTAAAATACAGATATACATATATAACTGCTCATGATGACACGTTACCCAGAAAGGGAAGTCTAAACTCCACATTCTGAAGAGAAGAGAAAGGAAAGAGAAGAGAAAGCTTGCTTTGGAGTTAGGAGCTATGAGGAGATGGAGAGATGAAAGGAGGTGGAGAGAGAGAGAGAGAGAGAGAGAGAGAGACAGAGAGAGAGAGAGAGAGAGGGCGAGAAAAGAGAGAGGTTTTCGGCATGTAGCTAACGCAATAAATCCTCATCCCGTTTTGATATTTGTCAAAATCGAACCGATTCAAACCTGCGCCCAACATGTCCCAGGAAGATCAGACTATTAAAGTAACGTCTCACATCCTGGAGAGAAAAGAAAGTGTCACTTCAATACTTCAGTCTAACAGCAGGTTCAGTTTTAGTGAGCTAACTGGAATCATACTTCTGGGTCTGTGTTTTAAAACAAAACAAAAGCTCTTTGAAATCACTTTCAATATGACCTGCCAATTAACCTGACATTCACACTGCTGTCATCACACTGCTGTCATCACACTGCTGTCATCACACTGCTGTCATGCCTGCTATCATCCCTGCTATCATCCCTGCTATTGTGACTGCTGTCATCACACACACACACACACACACATACACACACACACACACACACACACACACCCTCACACACACAACAAGTCAAGTACTGGTACGACTGACGACAGTTCTAAACTGTCAAACATGACATCAACTTGATATAGATTATGATGTAAGGTTACATTGCAACATTATTGTTCTCAAAGGGTTTGTAAAAATAACTTTGTAAAGTTTTGTAAAAAAAAAAAGTTTTGAAAACACTAGAAACATAAGTGTTGCGTTTCAGTGACAAAATAAAAAGTTGAAATCTCAGTTTCAAATTCTGTTGAAAAAAAAAATATTTCTAAAAGAAATTCTACAGAAATATTAATAATAATTAATAATTAATAATCTTATTTTTTTAAACGTTACAAACCTCGGTTGTAAATATCGTCTATATTTCCAAATAGCTTTTTCACTTAGTGGTCTTAATCACAGACAGAAAACGTGCTGAGACAAAAACCATGAAACCAGAGGTGGATATTGTGACCAGGAACCAAGTCTATTCCAGGAGATGAAAGATACAGGATCCTCTTTGTTACAGGAGCACTGCTGATCAAGATCAATCAGCAATTACACAGAAAGCTATCTATCTCTCTGTGTGTCTCCTCATCCTCGGAGAATATCTGTGAAGTTTCTGGACTTGAATTGGGCCCTCCGCTCAATTAGGAGCATCCTTACCTCCTCCCTCCCTCCCCCCTTTCTCCCCCCCTACCTCCCCCCTTTTGAATGCAGTATTGTCCTCTCCATCTCTGTCTCTTGTTTTGGAGCTTTTGCAGCAATCATGTAGAAAGCAGCTGGGAAATGATTGGCATGTTTCTTTTCTGGTTCCTGGTCACAAGGAGGAAAACAGTGGGCTTCTGTTTCTGATTGGCTCTTAGCTGCTGGATGGAAACTGAGCAGAGATTGGCTGACTGGGGAAGTCATTATGTGAGAGGAAGAGAGAGAGCGTGAGAGTGGGAGAGAGAGCGGGAGAGAGAGAGCGAGAGAGTGAGCGAGAGAGCGGGAGAGAGAGAGCGTAAGAGTGGGAGAGAGAGCGGGAGAGAGAGAGAGAGCGAGAGAGAGAAAGAGAGATGGACAGAAAGGGAACATTCTCTTCTCTCTATATGTAAAAAAGAAAAGAAGCAAAGTCATTTCCCTCTTTCATCTCCCCTGAGTTTTGCCTTTCATCTCAGTTCCACCTCTCGCTGTTTGCTTTAAAGAAGAGCTCTTCGTCTTCCTCCTCACTACCATCATGATGATGATGATGATGATGATGATGATGATGACAGTGGCGTAGATGACGGCGTGGTTGCGTTCTCTTCCTGTCGGAGGGCTGGACAGCTCCGACACGAAGAGGACGTTTGGCTCAGCAGATGCTGGCAGCGTCTGTAGCTAGCTGTACCCCCAAACTCAGCCAGATCATTGTGCTCACGACAAGACAACAAGCGAAGCACAGAACAGCCTCCCCTGCACTCCCCCCTGCACTCCCCCTCTGCACTCCCCCCTGCACTCCCCCTCTGCCTCACCCGCCTCACCACAATTCCCTCTTTGATTGCTGACAAGGTTCCTTTTCAAAAGACTGAATAAAGGAGATGAAAGTTAGAACCCCCTCGTTCCCCCTCTTCCTCTTGTTGGTTTCCTTTCTCTTCTAACTCTCAGTGATTCACTTGTATTGTTCTTCGCGGAAATATATTTTTTGTTGCGCAAAGCTGAATAAAAATCAAGTCCGCGCATTTAAATTAATGTAGTTCATTCTCGAAGGGCCAAACGATTTGCTCTTTGAAATGTAAGTCACAATCCAATTTAGCGCCATAATTGTATAGCTCTCACTGTTGCAATGCCAAACAAAGAGATTACTGTGAATACGTTTGAATCAAGGTTGATGAAAGACTGCACCTCCTCTGGATTCATTTCAGGTTTGTGCAATCATGGATGTTCCAATTTACTGCTTCACAATTACAATATGCAAATGTGTTTTAGTGTGTTTCTCCTGTGTATGTGCATCCTGTAAGGTGTGTGTGTGTTTGTGTCCGTGCAGGTCTGGTAAGGTGTGTGTGTGTGTCCGCGCAGGTCTGCTCAGGTGTTTGTTACTGCACGAGTGTGCGTGTTCTCGTGTGTATGTGCAAAACGTGTGTACACAGACGCCATACACACACACACACGAGAACACACAGTGTGTGTGTATTTCCCCAGACCCGTAGAACTGCTATTAACTGTAACATCTGCCAATGATGGCTGCTATCCCAGTGCTGCTCTGTGGTTGGTTATTGATCCCCTCCCTCTCCCTCCTCCCTCTACTCCCTCTCCCTCCCTCTTCTCCCTGCTCTCCTCCTTCCTCTCCCCTACTCCCTCCCTGTCCCTCCCTCTCCTCCCTCCCCCCTACTCCCTCTTCCCTCCCTCCCTCCCTCCCAACTTCAAGGACGCTGTTGGTAGAAACTGCTCCTACGACCTAAAATATGGACTGATGCCACACACACACACACACACACTCACATGCGCACACACACACACACACTCACACACTCACATACACACACACACACACACACACACACGGGTCACAATGTTCCCATGCTTTCACAGACACACACTCACACAAACAGACACACTTTCAGATTCTGGCACCATGGTTACTGCCAAGAAACGGGATTCCTGCTGTAATTGGTAGCAAAGTTGTTTTTTCTGTGTTTTTTTTACAATAACATCATGTATGAGAACATGTTAATGAGAAGACAATATTGTCTTTGTAGGAAAATATGCAAGTCTATGTAATGAGAAATATGTCTCACACACAAACACGCCAATGAGTTTGTTTGTGAGGTACATTGGTGCAGTAGCAGCAAAGAGGTGATGAATCATTAGTCTTTTACATTTGATGTTTTACAGCAAATAGTTTCTCCCTCCCTCTCCCTCCCTCTCTCCCTTCCTCCCTCCCTCTCTCCCTTTCTCACTCCCTCCCTCTCCTTCCCTCCCTCCCTCCCTCCCTCTCTCCCTGCCTCCCTCCCTCTCTGCCTCCCTCTCTCCCTCCCTGCCTCCCTCCTTCTCTCCCTTCCTCCCTCTGTCCCTCCCTCAGGAACAAACCCGCCAGCAGGAGTCATTAACCAGACTACAGAAGTAATGAAGGAGGAAATTAACCATAAATAAGAACATACAAGAGCATACACTACAGCAAGACAGTACTGTTACCTCCCACACACACACTGATACACGCACACACACTGATATACACACACTGATACACATGCACACTGATACACACACACTGATACATATACACACACACACACACACACTGATACACACACACTAATACACTCTCACACACTGATACACTCTCACACACTGATACACTCTCACACACTGATACACACACACTGATACACACACACTGATACACACACACTGATACACACACACTCATGCAAGCACACACACACACACACACACACACACACACTGATACACTCTAACACACTCATGCAAGCACACACACACACACACACACACACACACACACACACACACTGATACACTCTGACACACTCATTCAAGCACAAGCACAAACACATTGATACACTCTCACACACTCATGCAAGCACACACACACACACACACACACACGCACACTGATACACTCACACACTCATGCAAGCACACACACACACACACTGATAACTCTCACACACTCATGCAAGCACACACACACACACATACACACACACATGTATACACTCTCACACACTCACGCAAGCACACACACACACTGATACACTCTCACACACTCACGCAAGCACACACACACACTGATACACTCTCACACACTCATGCAAACACATGCACATACAGACACACACATGCAAGCACATATATACACACACACACATACATCCATTACACAACACTATGTAGGTCAGATTCCACAACAGGTCTACATCCACAGAACCAGTAGAAAGGTTTGGTTGGGTTCTCATTGACTATTAGTAATGAGGTGACCTGAATGGGGTGGCTGAGTGATTCAGACCACACTAGCAGATCACCTATTTATAGAACTGACCACAGTGCAGAATACCAAGCAGAGTTTCTCCCTGGGCCAGTGGTTAGGCTGAACAGGGGACAGGTTAGAGGAGGAGCCTGCCTTGACTTCAGCTTAGTCATACTCAGAAAAGTCTTTGTTAAACCCAATGACTTTTTGCGACTTTTGAGTGTCACTGCGGGAAAAAAAACTTACCATGAAGAGTTAGAAGCTTCTAAATTAACCTATATAAGAGAAACTCCCCCTCCTCCTCCCCCTTCAGTCTCCCCCCTCCTGCCCCATCTGTCACTTCACTCATCAGTCTGAGACTGAAAGCCGCCATGAAAATCCAGCAAATCCACTTATTTCACCTGAGCGAGTTATATAAAACACAGACAAGTCTACAGCCTGCAGCCAATACTTCCCCCCTCCTTCTCCTTTTCCATCTCTCCATCTCCTTCCTTACTTCCTCTCTCCTCCTCCCCAGTCCGTCTGCCCTCCCTCTCTCCCCTATCCCTCTGTCCTCCCCCTCTCCTCTTCCTCCCCTCCCCTCCTCTCCTCCCTCCTTCCGATCATTGCAGAACTAATTAGGTAACATTTGAAAAGTGGAGTCCATCAACCCGAACCCTTAATTAAAAAGCCCAGACGCAAAAGAGAAGACAAACGTGTTCTTGCGCTCCGTGGGCCTGAAGGCAATATATCTGGATTAGTGTCAGTTAGTGTGATGAGAAGAAACAGGCAGCGTATCCCCCAAGGAACCAGAAGGGAAACGTGAAGAGTTCCTGCCGCTAGGACACATCAGTAGCAGGGTACAGTAATATAACAGGCCTGCATTCAACTACAGGCACAATGCTGATGCCCACACACCCAAAACATGCTGGAAGAGAACGGGAGTTGAAATAGGAAAATGGCTGCTGATGTGTTGGCTTGTTGTTGTGGATGTGTTTTTGGGGGGGGGGGAAATACACTTGGAGAAGTGTTGCTTCAGGTGAGAGGAGGTGAGGGAGAGAGCAGGGGGGGGTGGAGAGACATAGAGAGAGAACTACAGAAAGAGAGAGAGAGAGAGAGAGAGAGATAGAGAGAGAGAGAGAGAGACAGAGGGGGAGATGGAGAGACAGACAGAGAGAGAGAGACAGACAGAGAAACCGACAGGAAGAGAGAGACAGACAGATAAAGAGAGACAGAGGGAGACGGATAGATAGATAGAGACAGCGGGAGAGAGAGAGGGAGACAGGAAAAGAGGGAGGAAAGAGAGGAGGGAGATGAGCAAAGAGATTAATAAAGCGTAAACATGTTATTTCAGGTGCTGTGTTCATAATCACCTGGAAGACGAGAGCGGGAAATGTTAATTGCTATTACAAGGTGTTTGCTTCCTCGTGAATCACTTCTGTGTCCTGACATCATCGCTCTCCATGTTTCCATACTCATCATAACACAGAGAAACGCTCTACCTTTAGTTAAAGCAGTGTCTATGTGCTCGCTCTACCTTTAGTTACAGCAGTGTCGCTCTACCTTTAGTTAAAGCAGCGTCTATGTGCTCGCTCTACCTTTAGTTACAGCAGTGTTGCTCTACCTTTAGTTAAAGCAGTGTCTATGTGCTCGCTCTACCTTTAGTTACAGCAGTGTCGCTCTACCTTTAGTTAAAGCAGTGTCGCTCTACCTTTAGTTACAGCAGCGTCTATGTGCTCGCTCTACCTTTAGTTACAGCAGTGTCGCTCTACCTTTAGTTAAAGCAGTGTCGCTCTACCTTTGGTTACAGCAGCGTCGCTCTACCTGTGGTTACAGCAGCGTCTATGTGCTCGCTCTACCTTTAGTTACAGCAGTGTCGCTCTACCTTTAGTTAAAGCAGTGTCGCTCTACCTGTGGTTACAGCAGTGTCGCTCTACCTTTAGTTACAGCAGTGTCGCTCTACCTTTAGTTACAGCAGTGTCGCTCTACCTGTGATTACAGCAGTGTCCCTCTACCTTTAGTTACAGCAGTGTCGCTCTACCTTTAGTTACAGCAGTGTTGCTCTACCTTTAGTTAAAGCAGTGTCGCTCTACCTTTAGTTAAAGCAGCGTCGCTCTACCTTTAGTTACAGCAGTGTCGCTCTACCTTTAGTTACAGCAGCGTCTATGTGCTCGCTCTACCTTTAGTTACAGCAGCGTTGCTCTACCTTTAGTTAAAGCAGTGTCGCTCTACCTGTGGTTACAGCAGTGTCTGTGTGCTCGCTCTACCTTTCCACACGTGCCAGCTCTCCTCCCTCTCTCTGAAACTGTCTCTGAAGGCCACAAAGATCAGGAGTCGTCGGGGAACAGAACACTTTTTTTTCTCTCCCAAACATAACCAATTATCGTTCCAAACACTGAATTAGGCCTGCAGCATCATCGTTCCTCTCAAGGGGGGAGGGGGAGGAGGGGGAGGAGGGGGAGGAGGTGTTCACGATTGCTAATTGTCAGATTAATAATTAATTCGGTTCAAACACCCCTCAAACCGTTTGAGTTGTTACACGCTAGCGTGAATCGAGACTATTTACGGGATTTGCGGTTTTCCAACAAACAAACAATCAAAACAAGCCAACAAGATCTTTCTTTTGAGGAGATTTGAGAAGGTTGAGAAGATTCCAGCTGATTCACCAACTTATTCGCCAGAGGACTTCGAAATATTCCAAGAGTGTTTTGACTTTCAAATAAACGGCGGCCGTCTTGCCAATATTTTAATTAGCGGAACAAATCGCATTAAGCCTGCCCAATTTTCTGATCTAATCTGTATTGTCTTTCATAGACAAGCTCTCAAATATGAAATATCTCCAAGGCTTCGCTGAGAGAGCCTTGTCTTAAAGAGTTTCAGGACCAGAGATAACATTGACAGTGTCGGTTTTGGAGTTCACTACCATCTACTCATTTGATTTAGCGTTCTTTGATTAATACTCCAGACTTTAACCTTCTCTCTGTTTTGCCCTATTACAGCTGTGATAACACTGATGCCCATTTAACAAGTCACCTTGAATCTCTCCGTACTGAAGGTCTAGTGAATTTTAACTACGGCAGTTTTGCGTATTGCTGATTCATAGTACAAATTGTGATTTTTCAGAAATTCTCTCCGGTTTTTGTACAGGAAGTCTGATAGATAGCTCTTTATGCCTGTTAGAGGTGGGAGAAAGGGGGGAGAGGAAGATTAGAGGAAGGGAGAGAGGGGGAGAGAGAGACACAGAGAGCGAGAGGGGGAAAGAGAGAGAGGGAGAGAGGGGAAGAGAGAGAGAGCATAAAAGAGAGAGGGGGGGAGAGGGGGGAGGGAAGAGAGAAGAGAGAGAGGGCGAAGAGAGAGGAGAGACGAGAGAGAGGGGAAAAGAGAGAGGGGGGAAAAAGAGAGAGGCGGGGAAAGAGAGAGCGAGAGAGGGGGGGAAAGAGAGGGGGGGAAGAGAGACGAGGGGAAAAGAGAGAGAGAGGGGGGGGAGGGAAAGAGGAGGAGAGGGGAAAAGGGATAGAGGGAGGAAGAGAGAGAGAGAGATGGAGAGAGAGACGGCGGAGAGAGAGGGGGGGGGGGAGAGAGAGAGATAGAGAGCCAGAGAGAGAGGGGGAGGAGGAAAGAGAGACGAGGGGGGAGAGAGAGAGAGATAGAGAGAGAGAGAGAGGGGGAGGAGGGAAAGAGAGAGAGGAAGGGGGGGGAGAGAGAGACGAGAGATAGAGAGCGAGAGAGAGAGAGAGAGATAGAGAGTAGAGAGAGAGAGAGAGCTAGAGAGAGAGGGTTAGAGACATGAAAAGTTGGGAAGTATAACTCAGAGGAGACATCTTAGCATTTCCCTGACGAGGCACATTTCTAATTGGCAGCTTAGCAGTCATATTAGCAGTGAGCAGAATGTTGGAAGTTTGAATCAGGTGTCCAGGTCTTATTGGTGCTCCTCTCATCTGCTTAGCCAGAAGTGATGAGCATCATTAGACACTTCAGTTCAGTTCAAACCCTGCTAACGATAATTGAAGTGGTTTATGTGTCCACCGTGTGTGTGTGTGTGTGTGTGTGTGTGTTTGTGTGTGTGTGTGCAATCAGGTGGTTGGTGTTGGTTGTGGCAGGTGTTTGAGAACGCAAGGTCACCATGGAAACACCTGTCACCCCACCTCAACCCAACATATGTCCACCACACCTGCATCAAAACCCTCTCATTTCCCCTCCCCTGAAGGCGGCTAACAAAGTCAATAACAACTCTGAAAGAGATATTCTATTTTCGTCAGATGCTTCTCCCAGTTTTCATGGACTCGCTTGTGTCTGAGATGAAGACGTATCTTCAAGCCTCGCAGGCCAATGTTCGAGGCAACATCAGCGGACCGAGAAGTCACGAGAAAATGGTTGTGCTTCCAGCCAGCTATAATCAGAAAATATGACGGCCTTGGAGATAAGTATTGTAAGTGTGCTAGCTTTGTCTTGTGAGGATGGAGGGGGGGAGGGGGGGTGTGATGGTGAAGATCCTGGATGAACAAGGCCTGGCCCAGGGGGGGTTCACACAGCACAGAAGGGTTACCACTCCACTCTGGTGGAGGAGAGAGCAACCGTATGTCGAGTTAATTGAGTTGGGAAAGGAGAGAGACAGGGAGAAGGGGGGAGGAGACAGGGAGGGGGGGGAGAGAAGACAACGGAGAGAAGGGGGGAGGACAGCAGAGCGGGGAAGGAGCGGGAGAGGGGAGAGAGGGAGAGGGAGGAGAGGGAGAGGAGGGAGAGGGGAGAGGGAGGAGAGACAGGGAGAGGGGGAGAGACAGGGAAGAGGGGGGAGAAAGAGGTATGGGGGAGAGGTATGGGGGAGAGGTATTTGGGGAGGGAGGAAGGGAGAGGTATTGGGGGAGAGAGGGAGACAGAGAGGGAGGGGGGGAGGGGAGAGCGAGAGGGAAAGAGAGAGAAGACGGAGAGGGGGTAGAGAGAAATAGGGGAGGGGAGAGAAGAGAAGGGAGATGGGGGAGAGAGAGAGGTGAGACTTTAAGTGACAGAGATAGTCAACAAGCTAGTAGTGACAGAAGTAAAAAAAGGTTAGGGGTTAGAAAAAAAAAAATCCCGGATACGACTGAAACCTTCTCCCTTCCTGCCCCCCCTTCCCTCTCCTCTCCCGTCGA
>BROE01000017.1:7777409-7780512 GCA_036571765.1 Plecoglossus altivelis | reverse complement strand
GGGAAGGGGAGGAGAAGAGGGTGGCGATGGGAAAGGGAGGGGAGGTGGAGAGAAGAGAGAGGGGGGTCGCTTGTGAGCCATGGGAAAGTGTGGGGGGACAGAGAGGGGAGGAGAGAGGAGGAACAGAGTAGGAGGGGGAAGAGGAGAAGGGGGAGAGAGTGATACTGGCCCAGACGGAAAATTGTCTGGCCTACCAGGTAATCCATTTGAAAATGCTGCCAGTTGTCATGCTTGCTTGCTCGCTCAACACTTACCCACCTCTTCCTCTCCCAGAAAGGAACAAAAATACATAAAGTGAGAAGAAGGCGACAATGAGATAGTAGGAAGAGAAGGTAGGAGAATGAGAAAAGCAAGTATCAGCAGTGCACACACACTCAGTCTCTCACCCACTCCAAGTAAGCACTTTTCTCTCCACCCCTACCTAGCCTCTAGCTCTCTCCATCCCACCTCTCTCTCCACCCCTCCACCTCTCTCTACCTCACCCCTCTCCACTCTACCTCACCCCGTCTACCTCACCCCTCCCCTCTACCTCACCTCGTCTACCTCACCCCTCCTCCCATCTACCTCACCCCTCCTCCCCCCCCCCCCTCCACCTCTCTCTCCCAGTCCCCACCTCTCTCTGATCTGCCGCAGTGCCAACGCACCTCTCTCTGCCCAGTGCGTCCCACCGTCTCTCTCCACACCTCCACCTCTCTCTCCACCCCTCCACCCAATCTCTCCCTAGTAGCGCGCCCACTGCTCTCCCCTTCTCCCACCTCTCCTCTCCCATCCCCACCCCTCTCTCCTCCACACCTCCAGCCTCTCTCTCACACACCTCCACAAACTGCAATGCTCTCCACACCTCCACCTCTCTCCCAGTCTCCACCTCTCTCTCCCAGTCCCCACCTCTCTCTCCACCCCTCCACCCCTCCACCAAGTCTCACTACATCCAAGCGCCCTCCACCTCTCTCTCCCAGTCCCCCACCTCTCTCTCCACGAGTCTCAGCTCTCAACCCCCTCCACCAACTGAGTCTCTCTCCATCCCACCTCTCTCTCCACCCCTCCACCTCTCTCCACCCACCCCCACCTCTCTCTCCCTCACCCCCACCTCGGCTCCTAGACCCCTCTCCCTGCTTGTCTCTCTCCCCTCCATATCCTCCTATGCTGGTGGGGTAAACAGACTGTTTTCACTGTGTTAAATCAAACCAGAAGGACTTGTCACTTCAGCTACGGTTCCTGTTGCTATACTACACTGTACCAGTGTGTGTGTGTGTGTGTGTAGTGTGTGATGTGTAGTGTGTGTGTGAAGGTGTGGGTTGTGTGTGAGACATGTGTGTGTGAGAGTGTGGTGTGTGTGTGAGTAATGGTGGGTGTGTGTGTCGAGTGTGTGTGTAGAGTGTGTGACTGTGTGTGTGTGAAAAGTGTGTGTGTTGTGTGGTGTGTGGATGTGAGTGTGTGAGTGTGTTGAGTGTGTATGTGCTGAGTAGTAGTGTGTGTAGTTGTGTGTGTGTGTGTGAGTGTGCGTGAGTGTGTGTGTGTTTGAGATAGGGAGGGTTTACCTGGCTAGCTAGGTCAACATCCACAACAACACTGCTCTATTAAAGTACAGGTGTAATGTTTTCACATTGCGCTGCTTTAATGTTCGTATTGAAAGCACAGACGATCTTCAACAACCAGAAGGGCCAGAGTTATACGAGTACACAGAAGCTTAAGAGTCAAGGAGATGTCTGTATTTACCTGCCACAGCACAAAGCAACCACTCCCCTCCTCTACTGTTACAAGGGAACAGACACAAGAACAGCTAGCCTCTCTAGCTTGGCTCCTCAGAGCTCCACCCCCACGTCCCCACGCCCCCACGTCCCCACGCCCCCACGCCCCCACCCCGCGTACAAACCTCAATCTGAAAACTGCAGCCTTGATTGACGGCCGCTAGTCATAAAGGAAACGCCTGTCGCGACAATTAGCATGCAATCACGGGGCGAGCGAGCACAGATGGATCCTTGTTGACACGGTGACAGATGCGTCGCCCCCGGAGACGCGCCGTGTCACTTCCTGGTCTACCGACGGGTGATGAGGGGGAAGGAGGCTGGCTGCCTGGGAGGTAACCAGTATCACAGCAAGGTGATAATGACTGACAGAACAGCTGTGATGTTGTGAAGGTGATGGATTTATTGTTGTTTTTTTTTTACATTGTAACAGTTCCACCGTATCAGACAAATGCTTGAAATACTTAGTGGAGTCATTCACTCCTTCAGAGATCATCCACACTCCCCTTCATCCCTTTGCTGGATATCTTTACAGTCTCCTCTCCCCATCTCTCTCTCTCCCTACCCCTCTTTCCAATCTCCCGCTGTTCACCCTCTCTCCCCTCTCTCCCTTCACCTGCCCCTTGTCAGACAGATTCCTGTCTGTATGACAGGGTTCGAAGTTCTGCACATGTTTCCACTGACTGGTGTGAGTGTGTGTGTGTGTGTGTGAGTGTGTGTGTGCGTGCGTGCGCGTGCTCCTAACCGTGATCGACAATCTGACCAGCCAGACAGAGTGAGTGCATATACTACTAGCCACACAGCTGGTGTGAGGCAGACTCCAGAAACACACACCTAGTAGAGGAGTTGGCAGCAGAGAGCAGAGTTCAGTAACACACACCTAAGCAGAGGACCACGTCTTCTCAGTGAGCCCCTCGTCTTGTGACGGAACGATCGATCAAGACTCGTAAGAACGTCTGTAACTCCTCGGCTTGGATGCTGTTTCTCCGCGGTGAGAAATCAAAGCAAAGCGCGAGTCAGCACAACTCCACTCATTCTCCTGCCCAACGTTTCTATGAAAGGTTGAAAAGACCTTGTCTCTTCCTGTAGTGTTTCAACAGCCTCGCCAAGCTGAAAAGTTCATACGTGTCGACCGTGGAACGAAACTACGTTACCCAGCATCCTCCTGGCTTCTGGGTAATTAATCAGACGAGGAGGCCCCACACACACACACACTCGGGTAGTCAGGGAGCAGCCAGCGTCCTCTAAGGACAGAGATATTTGGCTGTCAGAGGAGAGTACAGACATGCGTCAGAGAAGACGTCCTGCTGGAGGAAACCACAGGTCATTCATGAGATTCACTGAGGTAACTTCTCAAG
>BROE01000017.1:7767409-7772409 GCA_036571765.1 Plecoglossus altivelis | reverse complement strand
ACTATCTTATCTGGCACCTAAGTAATTGGTGTGGAAAACGAGTTTGTCCTGGACTCAGGTTTAATTGGAATTAAACACAGGCGTAATCTGGTGCACTGCACCAATCCTGCTGTTTGATTGACTATGTCCATAAACTGTCTGTAGGGGGAGTCTCATTAGTTAGAAAGTGTGTGTGTGTGTGTGTGTGTGTGTTTGCACATGCTTGTGTGTATGTGTGAGCTTGCTTATGCGCCTGAACTTCAGTATCAGCAGTCATCCACATCCACACACACACACACACACACACACAAACTATCCAAGCACACACACACACACACACACACAAACTATCCAAGCACACACACACACAAACTATCCAAGCACACACACACACCCTTCAAGCACCCACACACATACACACATGACCTGAGCTGGCAGCATGAATGCGCTGCTCTTCATCTCATGTCAACATCCATTTCTCATCTATATGATCCCTCCAGAGTCCCATCACTTGGATTACCAGCTAATGAGATCCGAATCGCTTCATGTCCACCATTTAGACTTCCTCCCTGGCCACAACACCCCCGTTGCCCCGCACTACCGACACACAACGCATGATGAATTCAACCCACCAGCTGTTGACATTTATGTCTGGTGCCCTTACCTGCTTGTAAATGTGTAATTAACACTGTTGAGCCTTGCTCATCGCTAAATTAAATCAGTCAGGTCCAAGGGCTGTTATTGATAACGGCGCCTGCTTAATGGCGCCCCCCTCCCCTCCCCTGCAAGCATCAATCGTACCACGGAGAAATGCACCTGTCTCCGTAATTAAGCGGCGCTCGCGACACCATCCCTCTGCAGTGCCAGCGTCAGGCTGGATCTATGCTGAGGGAAGATTGGAATTCCAAGCAGCAAACACACAGGAAGTCTAAAGTCCAAGCAGCAAACACACAGGAAGTCTAAAGTCCAAGCAGCAAACACACAGGAAGTCTAAAGTCCGGGAGATTTCACGAGCCGACGCGACATCTCTCCTTCACCTGGCGCTGCGACAGCTTCACAGGTACACTCTCTAAAGTCCCACCAGGGGGTCCGGCGTGTCGGTTAACGCTGAAGGTGAAGTGGTCTTGTGGCTAGAGCGATACAGTATGTTCTGTGTTTCCTTCCCTGCATCATCTGATGAGGGGCAGGACCTCATGTTCTCATGATCACTGCCGTCTCCATGGAGGGTAGACAGAGTGTTGCTAAGGGGTGGTGTGATGGAGAGAGGAGGAGAGGGATGGAGGGAGAGGAGGGAGGGAGAAAGGGATGGATGGAGGAAGAGAGGGATGGAGGAGAAGAGGTGGAGGGAGAGGAGAGGGGGAAAATGGAGGAAGAGAAGAGGGATAGGAGAGAGAGAAACAGAATGAAAGAGAGCGAAAGAGTGACAAAGACAGAGAGAGAGAGGGGAGGAGGGAAGAGGGGGATGAAGGGAGGAAGGAAAGGGAATTAAGGAAGAAGAGGAGGGATTGGAGGGAGATGTGAGGGTGAGGAGAAGGGGAGGGAGGGAGAGGGATGAAGAGAAGAGAGGGATGAAGAGGAGGGAGGGGAGAGAGGATGAGGGGAAGAGAGTGGGGAGAGAGGGGAGGGAGGGAGTAGGTGGGAGGGAGGGAGATGGGATGGAGGGGGAGAAGAGGAAGGGGGGACAGGGAAGGGAGGAGGAGAGGGAGAGGATGGAGGGAAAAGGATGGCTAGGATGGGGAGGTGGTAGAGGGAGAGAGGGAGGAGGGGGAGAGGAAAAGAAACAAGGGGAGAGAGAGAGATAGAAAAAAAAAGAAAAGGATAGAATCTAATAAGCGGGAACGTGATAGCCACTTGGCTGGGCGCTGGATGGGAAGTGTGTGTACGCGTGCGTGTTTGTGTGTGCACATGTGTCTGTGTGTGTGTGTGGTGTTGTCTGTGTGTGTTAGGAGGGGGTTGTGTGTTGTGCGTAGGAGAGAACTTGCGTGCGTGTGTGCTGTGTGTGGTGTTAGGAGAAACTCTGTGCGTGTGTGTGTGGTGTGTGTGTGGTAAGTCAGACGAGTGGACAGATAGACCATTCGGATGGCTTGTGCGGAGTGGGAGGAGTAGGGTAGATAGTGGAAGCTCCAGGGAAGAGGAGGAGAAATACAAAAAAGAGAGAATAGATAGAGATGGAGAGGAGGGAGGATCAGGGCAGAGAGACCAGGCCCAGGGGAGAAGGAGAGGAGAGAGAGCAGGAGGGAGAGAGGAGGAGAGAGAGAGCAGGAGGGAGAAAGGAGAGATGGCGGTGGAGAGAGAGAGGAGAGATGGAGGAGGAGAGATGGAGGAGAGATGGAGGTGGAGAGAGGAAAGATGGAGGAGAAGAGGAGAGAGAGGAGAGATGGAGAAGGAGAGAGGAGAGATGGAGGAGAGAGAGAGGAGAGATGGAGGAGTAGAGAGAGGAGAGATGGAGGAGGAGAGAGAGAAGAGAGATGGAGGAGGAGAGATGGAGAAGGAGAGAGAAAAGAGAGATGGAGGAGGAGAGATGGAGGAGGAGGGAGAGGAGAGATGGAGGAGGAGGGAGAGAAGAGAGATGGAGGAGGAGAGAGGGCCAAGGCTAGACTCTGGGGTGTACCAGGAGAGTGTTCCAACCCCTCTATCTGCAGGCATGGCTGCTTCACTGCTCTCTAGCAGGCTATAAAAGAAGCATCACAACACCAGCTCTAATGGGTGTGTGTCTGTGTGCCTGTGTGTGTGCCTGTGTGTGTGTGCACCTGTGTGTGTGTGTGCGTCTGTGTGTGTGCGCCTGTGTGTGTGCGCCTGTGTGTGTGTGTGTGTGCCTGTGTGTTTGTGCACCTGTGTGTGTGTGTGCGTCTGTGTGTGTGCGTCTGTGTGCCTGTGTGTGTGCCTGTGTGTTTGTGCACCTGTGTGTGTGTGTGCGTCTGTGTGTGTGCGTCTGTGTGTGTGCGCCTGTGTGTGTGCGCCTGTGTGTGTGTGTGTGCCTGTGTGTGTGTGCGCGCGCGTGTGTGTCCTATCACTGAACCTCTTTCTCCAGCGTTCCGTAACAAATGACTCGCAGAAAGAGCTGCGTTTGGGGGTTTTAGTGTGTGTGTGTGTGTGTGTGTGTGCACGGGTCAATATGGAAGTGTGTCTTTCAGTGTGTGTGCACATGTGAGCATGCATGCGTGAGCGCACTGTATACCTGTGTGTAATTATGCAGTGGTGAGCCAGCATGCGTGGGTGTGTATTGATATCATTGCCTCTAGAACGCAATTACTAATGCTCCTCTCATTGCGCTTCTTCACCATGAAAGTGACCCCAATGTGGACACCTGGAGCCAGGGGCCTGTACTCTCAGACAGACAGACAGACAGACAGACAGACAGACAGACAGACAGGCAGGCAGGCAGGCAGGCAGGCAGGCAGGCAGGCAGGCAGACAGACAGACAGGAGAACAGACAGGAGAACAGACAGACAGACAGACAGGCAGGAGGGCCAGAGACTGGACCCCCTCCTCTCCACTCCCAATCATGCCACAGATGGATCTGTAGAAGATTCATGACAACATTAAGGATTGTGTGTTCAGGAGCTCATGTGTGAGGATTTAGTGACCAAGGGAGGGATGGAGGGAGAGAGGAAGAGAGGGAGAAAGGGGGAGGGAGAGAGAGGGAAGTATGGAGAGAGGGAGAGAGAAGGGGAGGGAGAGAGCAAAGGATGAAGGGAGGGATAGAGAGAGGGGGGAGATAAAGTGAGAGAGAGGGAGGGAGAGATGAAGAGAGGGAGAGAGAGGGGGAGGGAGAGAGAGAGGGAAGTATGGAGAAAGGGAGAGAGAAGAGGAGGGAGAGAGAGCAAAGGATGAAGGGAGGGATAGAGAGAGAGAGGGGGGGAGGGAGAGATAAAGTGAGAGAGAGAGGGAGGGAGGGAGAGATGAAGAGAGGGAGAGAAGAAAAAGGGTATGAAAGCTGAACAGAGGAAAGGAGGATGGCGTGTGGAGGGTGTCATCTGTTATTCTAGTCAATCTAGCCAATAAGAGAGGGGAGCAATTCACTTCCAGATGAACTGTGTATGCTTCTCCCCTCTAATAGGAATCTGCAGATGAAGTAAGTGGTCAAGATAATTATCAACTTCACAATCAGCGCTGGAGGGAGAGGCCTGTAATAACAGACTCCCAAAGAGACGTCCTGAAAAGCAGGCTGTTTTTAATCACACTAATACCGTCGACGAGAGGTCGTTTGGCAAGCGATTGTAATCCAAGCTTCTGCTTCTGTTGGGGGTGCGTGTCTGAGCGCTTCAGAGTCCGTGGTGTTAGATCTTTACACACACACACAACCAACAGCGGACAAAAGAACACGTCGTTTCATTAATAAACACGGAAATGAAACGCCAAGAAAAAGTGTCCTATGACTGGTGCTATTTACTTCATCATTTAATGATGTACATCATTTAAATAGCCCTTCGGATAGAAGAATAGTTCTATAGTATAATTCTACAGAAAGATTCTAATGTTTCAGACTGAACTACCCTCTTTAGACAGTCTGAACTATACAAGATTCTGGTTCAGCCAGTCCGTTAAAAAGGCAAAAGTATATCTGTTTAGACTGTGGTCCGATTCAAAGACTATGATATGTGCTGTCAGAGAGACCCAGCCTGTTTCCTGACCGTACGCTCACGCACTGCCGTACCTGAATTGTTTTCCACCGTGACAAATGAACCTATCACAGTGAAGTGAACCCCCCACTGTCTGTTTGTCAGATGAAGAGTGTTGCGATGTGAAACACTGAGGTCTGGGGTTTAACGTTCTGCTTGGGAAGAGAAGATGTTTCACAGAGACTGATGCTCAAGACAGGCCACGGCGACGCAGGCCATGGCAACGCAGGACACGGCAACGCAGGCCATGGCAACGCAGGACACGGCAACGCAGGCCAGGGCATCGCAGGCCAAGTGATCCATCTATGAATGAGTCAGCCTGCATGTGTCTGTGTGTGTGTGTGTGTGTGTGCAAGGACTGGTGTGTACACTACTAGTGTGTGTGTGTGTGTGTGTGTG
>BROE01000017.1:7745806-7758799 GCA_036571765.1 Plecoglossus altivelis | reverse complement strand
GACGTGTACAGCAGACAGAGAGAGAGAAATAAAGACAGAAATCGAAACAATAAAGATGTAGAACATTTTTGGAACATCTTTCAAGCTCATTCTGCTGAATTAAAATCACTTAAACATCTGAAATAAAAAGCAGTAAAAAAAAGGATTTTTGCAACACAGTTTCTTAATTAGAGGCTTTAATCAAAAGCCACACCAACACAGACAACCACACAAGTCAAAAAACCGCACACACACACACTCCCACACACACAGGCGAGCTACACGCGCGAGCGAGCGCCGCCAGCTAGCGTGCGAGTGCGACGTAGCTGACACGAGCCACGCACAGCACGGGAGCACACCCTCACCCACCACACACCCATACACACACACACACCCACACACACAGCCTCACACACCCACACACAACCCTCACCCACACAGCACTACCCCCTGTCCTCTGCCCCCGTGCTGGTGGAGCCACGCTGACCAGACCACCAGGGGAGCCTGAGCCAGGGGGCCCTGCCAGAGAGGGGATGAGCCTGGGGTTAGCAGCTCTGGACTGGGGAGGAGGGAGGAGGGCTGAAGAGGTCTGAGGGAGAAGAGGTGGAAGAAGATGAGGACCGGAGGTGAGGGTGGATGTGGAGGGGGGGGGGGGAGAAGGTGACAAGAGGGGGGGTGAGGTGGAGGTGGGGAGGAAGGCGAGGTGTGGGAGTGATGGTGGAGTGAAGAGGGAGGTGTATGATGATTGTTAGAGAGAGGGGGATGCAGGCGTGGAGGGAACGATAGCGAGGAGAAGACGAAGGATTGACAGCAACAGCACAATACAGACCGACGTCTCAACAACCGAGAAAAACTTCCATTGGAAGGTTGATACGCGATCCTCAGAGGTGCCAATTTACTAGATAAAGTCAAGGTATTATACTGTGTGCTTTCTGGGCTTAGGCTGGAGAGCGTTTCAAGTCCAGGTGTTGAAGTCATCACTAGCCGGTTCAACTCGGCAGACCTCAATGAGGTAGTGTCCTTTATAAGCTGAACAATGTTTTGAAGAAGGGACAAATTGAAGCTATTCGCAGGAGTATGACATGCCTATTCTTGAAGTTCCGAAGTATTGTAATCACAGAAAACGGAGAACCGCTACTAGTGTTGAGCAGGACAAAAGAATGCCGTTTGACATTACACAAGAGATTCCACGGGCAGGACAGTCAGGACAGTGCATGCACAAACATCACACCACGCACGCACCCGACGGCCGCGCACCATGCACGGCGCGCACGGGTGACACACACACGGGCGAACACACGACAGCCTGAAGGCTAACCGGGGGGCTTAGGTGTAATTGACTGGTGCTCTGGGCGATAATGAAGCTGAGCGGTGATGCCAACGGCAGAGACCCACACCGCCCCATGCGGACACAGCACACAACACACAACACACACACAACACTTGTGGTTTGCTCCAGTCAGTTTACTAATTGTTCTGCATGTCTTTGCAAATCAGCAGAGGAAAACAGCTCCCTCTAGAGTCTGGGCTGACCTTGCTGTTGGTGTCAAGGTCAGGGACGATTACTGGGGCTCTTTACTCTCCAGACTGAGAATTAAACAGACAATAACATGATCATCGGCCCCAGCTTGTTGTTCTCCCCTCCTCCCCCTCCCTTCTCTCCCTCTCCTCCCGCTACCTCCGCCGCCTCCTCTCCTCCAGGGCAACCCGCCCTCACTCTTCTCCTCTCCGTTCTGAACTTCGCTCAAAAATGAGAATCAGGAAACATGGAAAGAATTGGCATCTTGAGGAAACGACAGACTTACGAGCCTCAACTCCTCTCTCTAACTCGGCTGCCTAACATCTGTCTCACCCCCCTCTCTCTCTTCCCCCTCTCCTCTCCCCCTCATCCTCTCTCTCTCTTTCCTTCTCTCTTCTCCCTCCAATTCTCCCTCTTTCTCCTTTCTCTTTTTCTTTTCCTCCCCCTCTCTCCCCCCTCTCGCTCGCTCGCCCCCTCTCTCTCGTGGCGGCGCGCGGTCGTCGTCACTCTCCCTGGCGCGGAGTCGGCGGGGCGGTGCTCCCCCTCCTAACTGCTCGCCCGCTGCGTGCCTCACGCCTCTTCTCCCCCTCTCTCCCCCCCCCTTCTCTCCCCCGTCTCCTGCTCCACGCCCCTCTCTTCTCCGCCTCTTTCCCTCTCTTCCTCCCCCGCCTCTCTACATTCCCCCTCTCTCCCTCCACCACTCTCCTCTCTCACTCCGGCTCCCTCTCCCCGCCTCTCTCTCGTTCCCCCTCTCCTTACCCTCACCTCTTTCCCCTGTCGCTGCGTGCGGGGCGTTCCACCCTCAAGCGCTCCACCCCCCTCTCTTCTACCCCCTCCTCTCTCTGCCTCCTCTCTCTCTCGTCCCCGTCCTCTCTCACCCCCTCTCTCTCTCCCCCTGCACCTCTCTCTCTTACCCTCCCACTCTCCCTCTTCCCCTCTCTCTCCACCCCCTCTCCTCCCTACATCCCCCCTTCCCTCTCTCTCCCCCTCTCCTCCCCTCTCTCTCTCACCCCTCCTCTCACCCACTTATTTTACCACTTGAAGCATGCAGTATGTATTGTCTTGTTTAAGAAGCTCAAGTGTTTATACTTGCTAATCCAGCCAGTCACAAAGCAGTAACACGCTTCTTACACGTCCAGCAGAGACTGGATGGCAACACTGACCAGCACAGTTCAGCTCCCAACTCTCGCTTTCTTTCGCTCTTATTTCTTCTTCTCTCCTCTTTCCGTCCCTGCTGGAGGTAGGCTTCCTCAAGGCTCACAACGAACCTTTCTCCTCTCCTTTGTCTAGCGAGTAATCCTACCAGACACTGGTAGGACACACACACTTTGTACATGTCAGGAGCCAGTAGCATGTCACATTTCAAATGTTAAAATAAAACAAATTCTATTTAAATTCCAACGGGTTTCTTTTTTCTTCTCTCTCCAAGCAAAAGCTGAATTGAATGTCATTCGCTTCTCTCCGGTTGGGAGTGCGAAAAACCACAGGTCTTAATCTCTGTACTGCTCTTCACAGTACTGCAGTTAGTCATAGCAATTGGAAGAGCGCCACACACCACGCACACACCCACACCACACACACGCGGATACACCCACCCACACCCACACCTAACCCAAGTCAGATTTGCACACACATCCAGTCTGCCTGTGTACACTTGAGGCTGTGTTGAATAAAATAAAACTGTTCTGTACCTGGCCCTCAGGCTAAGATTGGAAGCTAAAAGGGCAGCACATTAGCAGCGCGAGCGAACCCTCAAACACCACAGAAGAAGACAGGAAGCACACCTCCGCTGGAGGACCGAGGGACATGGCCAACTCAGCACTGGGAAACACCACCGCTCAGCCCATCAGGTACTTCCTCTCATCTCGTGGTAATGCTATAACCAACAGAAGAGGTGAACTGTGTGTGGTGGGGGTGGTGTGTTGTGAGGGTGTTGAGTGGGGTGTGTGTGTGTGACCTGTAGTGTGTGTGTGGGTGTGTGCTGCCCTGTCCCGCTTGCTTCAGCGCTGTGTGTGATGTGTGTGCACTGGTGACTGGACTGTGTGTGACCTGTGTGGTGCGTGTGTTTGTGAAGTGTGTGAGTGCAGTGTGACTGTGTGAGTGATGTAAAGTGTGTGTGTAGTGTGTGCTGGGTGTGTGTGTGGTGTGTGACTGTGTGTGTGCGCGTGTGTGGACTGTGTGTTGACTGTGTGAGTGTGCTGTGTGTGTGGCTGCGTGTGTGTGATGTGTGTGTCGTGTGCGCTCCGACTGTGCCTCGTCGCTGTCGTGGTGTGTGTGCGTGCCGTGCGTGTGTGTGCGTGTCCAAGCCCTATCCCCCCTATCTCCCCTTCTACTGACACTGTGAACAGTGTGGTATCCACTGCCAGTGTTACAGTACAACACACTCAGAGCTCAAAACCCCCACAGCCCCCCCCACCTTCCCCACCCCGATCTGTTCTGTGTGCACTCCCCTCCTCCCCATGCCAATCTCCCTACCTCCTGCGCGAGTGCTTTGCCCGTCTCCTCCTGCATCTCCCCTGCCTCCTGCGATCCTGGCATCTCCCACTATACCCTCCTCCTGCATCAGCGCGGGCTCCCCTGTCTTCGTCACCTCCTGCATCTCCCCTCCTCCTGCATCTCCCCGCCTCCTGCCCATCCTCCCCTCCTCCTTGCGATCTCCCCTCCTCCTGCTTCCCCCTCCTCCTGCATCTCCCTCGCTCCTGCATCAAACCCTCCTCCTGCATCTCCCTGCCTCCTGCATCTCTCCTCCTGCAACTCTCCCCTTCTCCTCCTGCATCTCTCCCGGCCTCCTGCATCTCCCCTCCTCCTGCATCTCCTCTTCTCCTGCATCTCCCCTCCTCCTGTATCTCCCTGCCTCCTGCATCACCCCCTCCTCCTGCCATCTCTCCTCCTGGCATCTCCCTGCCTCCTGTACTCTCCTCCTGCATCTCCCTTGGCCCCCTGCATCCACCCATCCTCCTGCATCTCTCCTTCCTGCCATCTCCCTGCCTCCGTCGACATCACCCCTTCCGGTCCTGCAATCGCTCCTCCTGCATTTCTCCTCCTGCATCTCCCTGCCTCCTGCATCTCCCCTCCTCCATCTCACCCCCCTCCTTCATCTCTCCTCCTGCATCTCCCCACCTCCTGCATCTCCCCTCCTGCATCACCTCTCCTCCTGCATCTCCCCTCCTCCTGCATCTTCCCCTCCTCCTGCATCACCCCTCCTCCTGCATCTCCCCGCCTCCTGGCATCCCCCCTCCTTCTGCATCTCTCCTCCTGCATCACCCCTCCTCCTGCATCTCCCCTCCTCCTGGCGGGATCCACCCCCCCCTGCATCTCCCTGCCTCCTGCATCCCCCCTCCTCCTGCATCTCTCCTCCTGCATCTCCCCTCCTCCTGCATCTCCCCACAAAACTCCGGCATCTACTCATCCCTCCTCTCTCCTTCCTGCATCTCTCCTCCTGCATCTCCTGCTTCATTCACAAGCATTCACTTCCTTGAAGGCGAGTACTCTGTTGAAGTTTAAAATGATTGGATCTGCTGAGAGATACTCTGGATCTGCCATAACCAATCGCTAGCCTTCAACTTGGCTAGGGCTGGTTAGCTTTCCACAGCTAGCGACTTCCATAGCAGCAGAGCCAGGCTAGGCTAGGTTAGCTTTCCACAGCCAGCGACATTCCCCTCCTCCTGCACCTCCCCTCCTCCTGCATCTCCCCGCCTCCTGCACCTCCCCTCCTCCTGCACCTCCCCTCCTCCTGCATCTCCCCTCCTCCCTCGTCTCCCGTCCCTTAGCGCAGCGTGGCAGCAGGAGGTGATTAATTGGGTGGAGGAGGTGAGCAGAGTGTCTCTCGCAGGGCGCAGCTGGATGAAGTAGTTCTGACAGACTCAGCGAGGCGGGGGATCAATGGGGACTGGGCCAACACTGGGCTGGGGACTGGTGGGGGGAGGGGAGGGAGGGGTGGGGGGCTCGGCTGGCTGGCAAGGGTATTGGCTGGTTGTTAAACCGGTTGATTGGCCGGCGGGTTGTTAGACGGGCTGATTGGCTTTGCCGTTTGGCAGAGCGGTCTCCTAATGTCTTTCGGAAACACTCTGGGTGAACTTGATTTGCGTCACGGCAGCCACAGAACAGAAAACAGGAAATGAAGACGAACTCACACACCTGAACACCAGACATGTTAGATCCTAGCTTCTTCTACTGTGAAGGATGTTTCCACTTGACTGGTCCTAACAGACTCTTACATTGCATTTGTACAGAGAGTCTGGGCCCACTTCATACACAAGCATTAACTTCCTTGAAGGCAAGTAGTCTGTTGAAGTTTAAAATTATTGGATCTGCTCAGAGATACTCCGGATCTGCCATAACCAATCGCTAGCGTTCAACTTGGCTAGGGTTGGTTAGCTTTCCACAGCTAGCGACTTCCATAGCAGCAGAGCCAGGCTAGGCTAGGTTAGCTTTCCACAGCTAGCGACTTCCATAGCAGCAGAGCCAGGCTAGGCTAGGTTATCTTTCCACAGCTAGCGACTTCCATAGCAGCAGAGCCAAGCTAGGCTAGGTTATCTTTCCACAGCTAGCAACTTTCATAGCTGCTCACACTCCTTCCGCTACGTCTAAGTATCCGCTCTGAGACACGTCGAGAAACACTAGATGATTACATTCAATAAAGATTTTTAACTAAAGCCATTTTCTCTTAATTAGCTGCAAATTAACAATGTGACCTCTCTTCATCAAAGCTGGTTCGTTGAGATGTGCGTGGACGGCAATTGCCGGAAGAAGTTTGTTATTCTCGCAAATGAATCTATTACTCAAACTGACGTGAGGGGTCACAATGGTTGTCTGAAAAGGGACAGAAAAATATATCACTGCTTTCAGCAACCATCTGTTTGCAAAACTAAATAACTTCTGCTGCGGAAAGTCTCTCTCTCTCTCTCTCTCTCTCTCTCTCTATCTCTCTCTCTCTCCCTGTCTCTCTCTCTCTCTGTCACTCTCTCTCTCTCTGTCACTCTCTCTCTCTCTCTCTCTCTGTCACTCCCTCTCTGTCTCTCCCTCTCCCTCTCTCTCTGTGCGTCTCTCTCTCTGTATGTCTCTCTCTCTCTGTCTGTCGCTCTCTGTCTGTCTCTCTCTCTCTCTGTCTGTCTCTCTCTCTCTGTGTCTCTCTGTGACTCTCTCTGTGACTCTCTCTGTGACTCTCTCTGTGTCTCTCTCTGTGTCTCTCTCTCTGTCTCTCTGTGTGACTCTCTCTGTGACTCTCTCTGTGTCTCTCTCTGTGTCTCTCTCTGTGTCTCTCTCTGTCTCTCTCTGTCTCTCTCTATGTCTCTGTCTGTGTCTCTCTCTGTGTCTCTCTGTGACTCTCTCTGTGTCTCTCTCTGTGTCTCTCTCTGTGTCTCTCTCTGTGACTCTCTCTTTGTCTTTCTCTCTCTCTGTGTCTCTCTCTGTCTCTCTCTGTGTCTCTCTCTGTGACTCTCTCTGTCTCTCTCTCTGTCTCTCTCTCTGTCTCTCTCTGTGACTCTCTCTGTGTCTCTCTCTGTGTGTCTCTCTGTGTGTCTCTCTCTGTCTCTCTCTGTGTCTCTCTCTGTCTCTCTCTGTGTCTCTCTCTGTGTCTCTCTCTGTGTCTCTCTCTGTGTCTATCTGTCTCTCTCTGCGTCTCTCTCTGTTTATCTCTCTGTGTCTCTCTGTGTCTCTCTCTGTGTCTCTCTCTATGACTCTCTCTGTGTCTCTCTCTGTGTCTCTCTCTGTGTCTCTCTGCGTCTCTCTCTGTGACTCTCTCTGTGTCTCTCTCTGTGACTCTCTCTGTGTCTCTCTCTGTGACTCTCTCTGTGTCTCTCTCTGTGTCTTTCTGTGTCTCTCTCTGTGTCTCTCTCTGTGTCTCTCTCTGCGTCTCTCTCTGTGTCTCTCTCTGCGTCTCTCTCTGTTTGTCTCTCTGTGTCTCTCTCTGTGTCTCTCTCTGTGTCTCTCTGTGTCTCTCTGTGTCTCTCTGTGTCTCTCTGTGTCTCTCCCTGTGTCTCTCTGTGTCTCTCTCTGTGTCTCTCTCTGTGTCTCTCTGTGTGTCTCTCTGTGTCTCTCTGTGTCTCTCTGTGTCTCTCTCTGTGTCTCTCTCTGTGTCTCTCTGTGTCTCTCTGTGTCTCTCTCTGTGTCTCTCTGTGACTCTCTCTGTGTCTCTCTCTGTGACTCTCTCTGTGTCTCTCTGTGACTCTCTCTGTGTCTCTCTGTGACTCTCTCTGTGTCTCTCTCTGTGTCTCTCTCTGTGTCTCTCTGTGTCTCTCTCTGTGTCTCTCTCTGTGTCTCTCTCTGTGTCTCTCTGTGTCTCTCTCTGTGTCTCTCTGTGACTCTCTCTGTGTCTCTCTGTGTCTCTCTGTGTCTCTCTCTGTGTCTCTCTCTGTGTCTCTCTGTGACTCTCTCTGTGACTCTCTCTGTGTCTCTCTGTGTCTCTATCTGTGTCTCTCTCTGTGTCTCTCTGTGTCTCTCTGTGTCTCTCTGTCTCTCTGTGTCTCTCTCTGTGTCTCTCTCTGTGTCTCTCTCTGTGTCTCTCTGTGTCTCTCTCTGTGACTCTCTGTGACTCTCTCTGTGTCTCTCTGTGTCTCTCTGTGTCTCTCTCTGTGTCTCTCTCTGTGTCTCTCTGTGTCTCTCTGTGACTCTCTCTGTGTCTCTCTGTGTCTCTATCTGTGTCTCTCTCTGTGTCTCTCTGTGTCTCTCTGTGTCTCTCTGTGTCTCTGTGTCTCTCTCTGTCTCTCTGTGTCTCTCTCTCTGTGTCTCTCTGTCTCTCTCTGTGTCTCTCTGTGACTCTCTCTATGTGTCTCTCTGTCTCTCTCTGTGTCTCTCTGTGACTCTCTCTCTGTGTCTCTATGTCTCTCTCTGTGTCTCTCTGTGTCTCTGTGTCTCTCTCTGTCTCTCTCTGTGTCTCTCTGTCTCTCTCTGTGTCTCTCTGTGTCTCTCTCTGTGTCTCTCTGTCTCTCTCTGTCTCTCTCTGTGTCTCTCTGTGTCTCTCTGTGTCTCTCTGTCTCTCTCTGTGTCTCTCTGTGTCTCTCTCCCTCTTGCTCTTCTTTGTGGTTAAATGTGAGAAGACACATGAGATAAAAGGACAATTTAAAAAGTAACAAAACATTCTGAATGCCCTCTCTCCCCTTCTGTCTCTAACCTCCCCCATCTCTCTCTCCCTCCCTTTCTGTCTCTAACCTCCCCCATCTCTCTCTCCATCCATCCATCCATCTCTCTCTCCATCCATCCATCCATCTCTCTCTCTCTCCCTCTCTCTCTCCATCCATCCATCTCTCTCTCTCCCTCTCTCTCCATCCATCCATCCATCTCTCTCTCTCTCTCTCTCTCCATCCATCCATATCTCTCTCCATCCATCCATCCATCTCTCTCTCTCCCTCTCTCTCCATCCATCCATCCATCTCTCTCTCTCTCCATCCATCCATCCATCTCTCTCTCTCTCTCTCTCCATCCATCCATCCATCTCTCTCTCTCTCTCTCTCTCTCTCTCCATCCACCCATCTCTCTCTCCCTCTCTCTCCATCCATCCATCTCTCTCTCTCTCCCTCTCTCTCCATCCATCCATCTCTCTCTCTCTCCCTCTCTCTCCATCCATCCATCCATCCATCTCTCTCTCTCTCTCTCTCCATCCATCCATCTCTTTCTCTCTCTCTCTCTCTCTCTCTCTCCCAGGTGGATTATAAAGGATACTAATAGAAAAGCCAGTCAAGGGAGACAGTGAGCTTTACGATCATCTTCCTCTCAAACACAGGTCGCTCTTCTGCTTCAAGTAGGGAGGAGAGACCACGTACCCAGCCAGAAGGAGGAGGAGGAGGATGAAGAGGAGGAGGATGAAGAGGAGGAGGATGAAGAGGAGGAGGAGGATGAAGAGGAGGAGGATGAAGAGGAGGAGGAGAAGATAGACGAAGAGGAGGAACTATGAGGTTGTTAGTTGCAGAGTCAAACTGACCCGGTCCAGAGTTGAAAAGCTGTGTGTTTATCCCTTTAAGGCTTCCTGGAAACTCTTAATGACATTTTTCATCGACTAAACAAAAAACAACAATGTTGGCAGGCTGTCTGACTATTTGTCTCTCTCTCTCACTCACACACACTCACACACACAACCTCCTCCAGGCACACTGGGTTTCAGAAACCCAAAGCCAAGGCAGTGAACCACAGTGACGTGTGCGTGTGACGTGTGTGTGTGTGCGTGTGACGTGTGTACATGCATGTGATGTGTGTGTAGGTGCATGTGTGTGTGTGTGTGTGTGTGTGCGTGTGACGTGTGTACATGCCTGTGACGTGTGTGTGTGTGACGTGTGTGTACATGTGTGTCTGTGTGTGTGACGTGTGTGAGTGTGTGTATGTGTGAGTGTGTGAGTGTGTGTGTGTGTGAGTGTGTGTGTGATGTGTGTGTGTGAGTGTACATGTGTGCCTGTGTGTGTGACGTGTGTGAGTGTGTGTATGTGTGTGTGAGTGTGTGTGTGAGAGTGTGTGTGTGAGTGTGTGAGTGTGTGTGTGTGTGAGTGATGTGTGTGTGTGTGTGTACATGTGTGTCTGTGTGTGTGACGTGTGTGAGTGTGTGTATGTGTGAGTGTGTGTGTGTGTGTGTGTGTGAGAGAGTGCATGTGTGAGTGTGTGAGTGTGTGTGTGAGTGCGTGTGTGAGTGTGTGTGAGATGTGTGTGTGTGGCAGTAGAGTAAAGCATCCTGGGACAGGGCTTGCTGTTCTGGCCTGGTAATAGCAGACATTATGATGTTGTCTACTTTAACCACCTGTCAGAGGTTTGTAGCATACTGAAAGAACATGTTTACTTCAACTCTCCTTTGGATGCGCACACTCACACACACACTCACTTAGTCACACACACACACGCACTCACTCACTTACACACTCACACACACACTCACTTACTCACACACTCACTCACACGCACTCACTCACTCACACACTCACTCAGTCACACACACACACTCACACACACACACACACACACACACTCACACACTCAATCACTCACTCACACACACACACTCACACACTCACACACACACTCACACACACACACACACACACACACACACTCACACACACACACTCACACACACACACTCACACACACACACTCACACACAGGAGGGAAGGAAACTGGCAGGGCTGGACCCCTAACTTTAAAACACAGAGATCCATCATCATTAATACACACGCTGAACACACAGACCAGCAAACACACATATGGATACACCCACACAGGTACAGATGAATACAGTAGACACACCCACACAGGTACAGATGAATACAGTAGACACGCCCACACAGGGTCAGATGAATACAGTAGACACACCCACACAGGGTCAGATGAATACACACACACACATCTGGAAGCGTGCACATTCACACACGCACACACACACACACACACACACACACGTGTATAAATAGCAGCTTTGCTAGCAGCAGGTTAAAGTGTAGTGATGAGCGCATGGTACTGCAGTTGTGTGAACAGATGTTGAGGTAATAGAGAAGGTATGAAGCCTTTTACAGCGAGAGCAGGACCAAGGGGCTTCACATCAACACAGCTGCCTCATGTCCTCTCCTGTCTCCAGGAGACACACTCCATTGAAGCTCTTTGTGGCTCCGCCATTAATGAGAAACAGACGGTTATTAGCAGTGAGTATTCATTAGGCAGTGTGACTGGAAGCCAGGAAATGATCACACAAATTGTGTGTGTGTGTGTGTAAGTGAGTGTGTGTGAGTGTGTGTGAGTGAGTGTGTACGAGTGTGTGTGTACGAGTGTGTGTGTGTGAGTGTGTGTGTGTGTCCATCCTGTCACACTGAGACTGATCTGCCTGTGATAATAAGGAATGTCCCTTTCTCTTTTCATCCCTCCATCAGTAATGAACAGCTCTTCAGGGCCAGGAGGCCACAGGGGTGAGGCCACAGGGGTGAGGCCAGAGGGGTGAGGCCAGAGGGGTGATGCCAGAGGGGTGAGGCCAGGGTGAAGAGAAGAGAGGGAGGAGAGAGGGAAGTGAGAGGGAGGAGAGAGGGAGGAGAGCGGGAGGAGAGATGGAAGTGAGAGGGAGGAGAGAGGGAGGAGAGCGGGAGAAGAGATGGAGGAGAGAGGGAGGAGAGCAGGAGAAGAGATGGAGGAGAGAGGGAGGAGAGCGGGAGAAGAGAGGGAAGTGAGAGGGAGGAGAGAGGGAGGAGAGCGGGAGAAGAGATGGAGGAGAGAGGGAGGAGAGCGGGAGAAGAGAGAGGCTAATAACTAGAATCCTACTTGTGATGAAAGCCTGCAGTGTACACATTCAAATATATTGCCGAGTGAAAGAGGGAGAGAGAGAGGAGAGAGAGATAGAGGGTGGAAAATGAGAAGAAAGTAAAATACAGAAATAATCAGAGAGGAGAAAAGGGGAGAGAGGAAAAAGGTGGAAGAGAGCAAGAGAGGTGATGGAGGGAGTATAAAATATAAGGGAGAGAGGAGAGAGCAAAAAGAGAGAGATGGTGAGAGGGAAGTCTGGCTGTTTCATCTAAATTGGTCTGTTTCCCTGGGAGCAGAGAAAGGAATGGAACTCTCTCTCTCACACACACACAGACACACACACACAAGATGCAAAGAGAAAGCGATAAAGAGAAAAAGAGAGAGACTGTGTGTGGGGGTTTAAGTGGGTGGACATGGATGTGTAAGTGTGTGATAATAAAATGGTTGGAAACCTTTAGGTGTTTCCAGTGTTCCACAGACAAGACAAACATCTGCTCTTTCATGTCATTTAAAACCATGACATTGAATAGAAAGAAAACACAGAAAGACACAGACGAGAGAGACAGAGCGGGACACAAAGAGACGAGATGTAAGCACAGCTCTGGAAACCACACATGGTCAGGCAGGATTCATACACACACACACACACACACACACGCACACACACACACACAAAGACACGAAGACGCACACACAGACACGCGCACACACAAACACACACACAGACACACACACACACACAAAGACACGAAGACGCACACACAGACACGCGCACACACAAACACACAAAGACACACACACAGACACGCACACACAGACACACACACGCACACGCACACACACAGACACACACACGCAGACAAACACACGCACACACACACACACACACGCACACACACACGCACACACACACACACACACACAAACACACGCACACACATACACACACACGCACACACACACAGACACGCGCACACACAGACACACAAAGACACACACACACAGACATGTACACACAAACACTCGCACACAGACACACACACACGTGCAGACACGCACACCGAAACACACACACACACGCTCTGTCACCGTAGCTGTAAAGTATCTTCTGTAAGCTGTGGCAAGGCACAGTTTGTATAATCAAGGTTCTCTGTTCTACCTCAGAAGATCGTTCCTGGAAACGTCTCTATTCACATCTGTCACTACACAGCATGCTGTCTGACAAGACAGAGGAAGGGAGGAAGGGGGAGGGAGGTGAGAGGGAGGGGGAGAGAGAGAGGGAGGGGGAG
>BROE01000017.1:7730248-7745281 GCA_036571765.1 Plecoglossus altivelis | reverse complement strand
ATACATAATACATACACCTGTGAATAACTCATGAACCGAAGCCATGAGAAAATGACTTCGTGCCCAGAGACTGCAGCGGAGACACAAGCTTTTAGCGTTCAAGCACGCAGTCAACCAGAAGCCTTCACAGTACACTGAAGAGAAGCAACCAGCGCTAAGATCAGGCTGGAAAACACAGTGTTGAGTTAGACAGAAGCCTTCCTGCTCTCTGGAGCTGAAGTCACATATGCACATACACACACACGCTATCTATACACACACCACTGTACGACACGAACATACACACACGACCTTCACACAGCACATACACACACACAGTTAGTCCTTCACACACGCACGTTCACACACATGTACAATAACACACACATGCTCTCTGGAAGCTGAGTCACACACGCACATACACGAATCCAACACCTGTTCACATCACGCACATAACACACACAAATACAAACACGCATGCTCTCTGGAGCTGAAATCGATAGTGACTCACAAAGAAGAATACATTAGTGTGTGTGTGAGAGATTGTAGAAAGAGAGAGGAGAGAGAGTGAAGAGAGTGAAGAGAGAGAGAGTGAAGAGAGTTGAAGAGAGAGAGTGGAAGAGGAAGAGGAGAGAGTGAAGAGAAGAGAGACCGAGAGAGAAGGAGACAGACAGAGAGAGGAGAGAGAGACAGAGAAAGAGAGGGAGAGAGAGAGAGAAGAAGAGACAGAGACAGAGACAGAGAGAAGAAAGAGACAGAGAAAGAGAGAGAGAGAAGAGAGAGAGAGAAGAGAAGAGAGAAGAGAGAGAGAAGAGAGAGAGAGAAGAGATGAGAGAGAAGAGAGAGATGAAGAGAAGAAGAGAGTTGTATCGAGAAGATTGTGATTGAGAAAAGAGAGAAGTACGAAGGAGAGAGAGATAGAGAGATTTCAATCTGCAGGCACAGAATTGTGATTGTTTATATGAAAAGGCATGCATCTATTGCTGTAACTATTTCCTTCTCCTGTCAAACACAGACACACGGCACATACACACACGGCACACACACACTCACACCGCACGACACGCTTACACACACGCATGCACACAACACACACAACACCACACATATACACACACACGACCGCACACACACACGCACCACACACAAACCTACACACACGCACACAAACAGAGACACACACACTTCACACATCCCACACACACTTCACACACACACACACGCCACACACACGCACACACACGCACGCACACACACACACAAGCATGCACACACACACACACGCACGCACACACACGCACGCACACACACACACGCACACACACGCAATGCATATTTAGCAAACACCCGCGAAATAATCAATATATCTTATTATGTGATTATGAAATGATGTTCAGTTGGATATGTAAGATGTTGGCTTCACAAACACTTGTATTACTATCTGGATCTTATCTACAGAGAGAGAGAACTGCTGTGTGCAGGCACAGAGGTCAGGAGTACAAACAGCCAACAAGTAAACCACACACACACACACATGGATACACACACACGCACACACACACACGGATACACACACACGCACACACACACGGATACACACACACGCACACACACACACGGATACACACACACGCACACACACACGGATACACACACACGCACACACACACATGGATACACACACACGCACGTATGCACACATGCACACACACACACACAAGCATACACACACGCACACGCACACACGCTCACAAGCGCACCCACACAAACGTCTGCAATTGTTTCAGGCCTTATTTGTCTCCAACACGCAGCCCAGGCAAAGATTCCTTAGACAGAAATAGTTGTCTTATATTACTAAGGTTTGCTCCCACAACACACCACTGCATTTGGTAGGTGGTTTACATTCAACGAGGGAAAGATCAAGGAGAGATGGGGGAGGGAGGGAGGGAGGGAGAGGGTGGGGGAGGGATGGAGAGGCTGGGGGAGGGATGGAGAGGAGGAGTGATGGAGAGGAGGAGGGAGAGATGTAGAGGGAGAGGAGGAGGGATGGAAAGGGTGGGGGAGGAATGGAGAGAAGGAGGGATGGAGAAGAGGAGGGAGATGGAGAGGGATGGAGGGAGGGAGAGGGTGGGGAAGGGATGCGGAGAAGGAGAAATGGAGAAGAGGAGGGAGAGATGGAGAAGGAGAGGGAGGGATGGAGAAGAGGAGGGATGGAGAGGAGGAGGGAGAGGGAGAGGAAGAGGGAGGGATGGAGAAGAGGAGGGAGAGATGGAGGGAGAGAGAGGAGGAGGGATGGAGGGAGGGAGAAAGAGGAGGAGCTGTTTGGCTAATAGTTCAGAGTATCGCCATCAAAAGACAACAACTAATTCTATAAATAATAGCTGATTAGTTGGACTTCACAGGGGAACATCTGTCATCAAACACATAATAACCTTCCATCCTCCTCTCGCCCCAACTCTATCGCAGGACACACACACATACACACTCTCCCAGCACGCAGACATAGGCACAAAGAAAGATATGCACTCAGACATGCGCGCGCACACACACACACACACACACACACACACACACACACACACACACAGGCGTTACTTAGGTAAGGGAGTGCTTGGTGAGTGAGCGGCTGTGCTCGGTGATGATCTTATGAGCAGGGGAGGCTGGCTGCTCTAGTCTCACCAGGGAACACTAAAAGCATGCCTGACCCTGAGGATCATGCATGATTCAGCAGCAGCAGGGTTACAGCTGGAGCAGCACAGACTGACGGAGGATTCGTACAGTGCACCTCTCTCCTTACTCCTCCTCCTCCTCCTATACCTTTCTCCATCCTCCTCCACCTCTCTCCTTCATCCTCCTCCTCCACCTCTCCTTCCTCATCCTCCTCACCTCTCCCTCCTCCACCTCCTCCACCCCTCTTCTTCCACCTCCTCTACCCCTCTCCTTTCACCTCCTGCACCCCTCTCCTTCCACCTCCTCCACCCCTCTCCTTCCTCCTCCTCTTGCACCTCTCTCCTCCTCTTAATCTTTCTCCTCTTCCTCCTTCACCTACCCCTGTACCTCATCCCCCCTTCACTTGTTCTTTCCGCCTACATTCCCCTCTTCCCCCCTCCCCACCTATTGTCTCTCCCCCACCTCCCCCGGAGACGACAGACTACTCAGTTTCAAGAACACTCAAATGAAATATGCACAAGCTCCAAAACTCTTTAAGCATAAAAATAAACACAAATATACGGCGCCACCTCAAGCTGAACCCTGTCCGTGCGAGAGGAGTTCTCCCCGAAACTCAAAACAAAGGCAACGTAGAACAATATCAACAAGATGAAGAGACCGAAGAGAGCGGCGAGAGAACAGTCTGGAGACACATCTCCGGTCTGCTTCAGTTTGGATCAGCGAGTGGTCTTCCACCCTGGTTCTGTGAGAACACAGTCTGGCATGTTCAAGATCAGAGCTCTTCAGCCATGTTTCGGGAGCGCTATCATCTTTTCACTTCAACCTCAATTTCAGCACATCTGATTCTACTAATTACATGGATGATGGCTGAATACCTGGCTGAATGAGGCTGTGTGTACACACAGCTGCCTATTTATAAAAAAACCAACATTCAGCCTGCTCCGTTTTCAGTAATAATATCGTACACACCAGATCGTTTTCAGAAATGTTTTCATCCACAAAAATCCGCATGAATATACCCTTGCGCACAATCATTAATATGCCACAACTATAGTCATGCTAGGCTTAAACTCATGCTACACAATCACACTGCAGAAAAATATTTATTTTTCTTGTCGTAAATAAAAAAACACAAAGCACAAATCGTTTGCAAGAACGAAAAAAACAAGCACCTTTCAAACAGCATTCAGAATGCACTTCATACAGCTGGCCCACTAAACAGAAACATAGGTCGCATATGTAACGTTAATACATTATTTATCACAGTGTGACGTTTGGGAACCTCAAACCCTGTTTTCCACAGTTCACACGCAAAAGCAGAGTGTTCTAAAATCTCAGTTTCGGCCAAATTGTTGACCAAGGAACGATCATCTTAAGTGATCTAAAACTGCGTTTTCCTATGGACAAAAGTCCCAAACTCAAACTAATATATCCATTTCCCCAGATAGCAGATACCCAGATACGTGTAGACACAGCCTCAGGCTACAGGATTTGCAGTTGAAGTAAAAACTTCCAAACTGTAACTTTCCTGGACCGTAGTTGGAAACTGTTACTCTACATGAGGACCAGAGTGTAGACTGCTGTTCTACATGAGGACCAGGGTGTAGACTACTATTCTACATGAGGACCAGAATGTAGACTGCTGTTCTAAGAGGACCAGAGTGTAGACTGCTATTCTACATGAGGACCAGGGTGTAGACGGCTGTTCTACATGAGGACCAGGGTGTAGACCGCCGTTCTACACGAGGACCAGGGTGTAGACGACTGTTCTACATGAGGACTAGAGTGTAGACGACTGTTCTAGGAGGACCAGGGTGTAGACTGCTGTTCTACATGAGGACCAGGGTGTAGACTGCTGTTCTACATGAGGACCAGAGTGTAGACGACTGTTTTAGACGCAGAGAAAACCCAAACCAAGACGCACAGACACACACACACCCTTAACGTTCTGACTTCACCAGAAACATGAGAAAACACACTTGGAACAACATTGAAAGTGAACTACCTGGGAGTAGCCAGGTCCTGGAAGCGGTTTGCTAGCGTTAGCCTTCCCAGCGCTACAGGGACAAAGAGAGGGAGCTTTGCCCCACCTGGGTGCCCTGTCACTGGAGGCTGACCTGAACAGGTGTTGCCAATTAGCATTGTCAATGACTTCCTGTTTTCTTATTGGGCTGCGATACTTCAAACTGGGGAGACTCAAGTGAGACAGGAAGTGAGATAAGAAGTGAGGATAAAGTGAAACTTGAGACAGGAAGTGACATAAGAAGTGAAACTTGAGACAGGAAGTGACATAAGGAGGCTGCTATCTTGTTGTTTACAACTTTGTAGTGGACGCACACCCACACGTTACACTGGAACACAGTATAATACACACACACCTCGCCTTGACGTATGCAGCTGAACACACACACACACACACACGCTCTGTTGCGTAACAAAGTGTTAGACACTGACAGTAAGGGTTCAGATCTCCAGCAGCAAGCCTGTTGTGGGTCTCCCTCTAATCTGCTACACATCCTGTCCTGCTGAACTCCATCTAGAAGGTCCCCCTCTCCCCCTTCCTCCTCCTCCCCCTCCTCCCCTCCGCTCCTCCCTCCTCCTCCCCCCCCTCCCCTCCCTCCTACCCCTCCCTCTCCCCCCCTCCTCCCCCCTCCTCCTGCCTCCTCCCCCCTCCTGTCCTCCCTCCTCCTCCTTCCCCCTCCTCCACCTCTCCTCCTCTCCTGCCTCCCCCCTCCTCCCCCCTCTCCTCCTCCTCCCTCCCTCCTCCCTCTCCTCCTCCCTCCGGTTCTCCCCCCCTTCCCTCCCCCCCCCCTCCTCCCCCCCGCTTCCTCCTCCTCCTCCCTCCTCCATCCGAGGACGGCTGCCTCAAGATAACCGGAGCTGTTTTCTGGCTGGCTGACGAAACGTCTCCTAAGCTGTCCTATCAAACATGGCCGCCGCCACAGGCCTGATGAAAGACCTGCGCTTCCGTCTGAAAACCACCTGAAATCACTTCTCTCCTCCGCTGACATACTCTGACTAATCGACTGTATTAATATTCATTAGGGCACATTTGATGTTAACAAAGCTTAAAGCTTGACAGCATGGAACCTTCAACGCCTTAACTTTTCTCTATCTCCATCTCCCTCTCTCTCTCTCTCTGTACTCTCTTTCTCTGTCTCTCTCTGTCTCCATCTCCCTCTCTCTCTTTCTTCTCTCTGTCTGCTCTCTCTCTTTCCCTGTCTCTATCCTGTCTGTCTGTCTGTCTCTCTCTGTGTCTGTCTGTCTCTCTTCCCTCTCCCTCCCTCCAAGCTTCCTCGTATTCTCTCTCCCTTCTTCTGCTCCCTTCTCTCTCTCTCTGTCTTCTGTCTGTTCTCTCTCTCTGTCTGTCTCTCTCGGGATTTTGTCTCTCCAAGCTTATTTAAAATTCCCTGTCATTTTTATGGGTCCATTATATTTGCGCGTCTGCGTGTGTAGTGTATGGTGTATGTGCGTGCGTGTGCAAATTGAGTGGATGGCCTTTCAAAAGCCTGTCTAACCATGTAAACGATTCCCGGGAGAACCTCAGCCTATCTAAAATCTCCACAGCTATTTGCATTTAGTAAATGCTGTCAAATATTTCCAAGTACCTCACACTTCCCTCTGCAAATCCCTTTAATATACCCCCCTCCCTTCTCCTCCCCCCCTCCCCCCCAAACTCACCACTGAGTCTAAGAATACACTAAGCAGAGGGTCAGCGAGTCACTGTGTACAAACTGCTTAGACTGCAGGAAGATGGGGGGAGCTGAATGCACAAGTGAACTAATGTGCATGGATCCACAAAGGGCACATGGGTGCTGTTAAGATGAGGAGGTGGAGGTGGGGTGGTGGGGGGTGCAGTGCGGTGGATGGAGTGGGTGGGGTGGTGTGGGAGGGTAGGTGAGTGGGGAGGGGTGGAGTGGGGTGGGGTGGGGTGGGAGGGGTGGAGGAGGAGAGAGAGATGAACAGGACACAGCAGTCCTGCTAGACTCCCTCAGAGACAGAGACAGATGGAGAGAGACAGACAGAGACAAAGGGAGAGAGACAGACAGAGACAGATGGAGAGAGAGAAATACAGAGAGACAGAGCAAAAGTGAGAGAAATACAGAGAGAGATAGACAGAAAGACAGAAATTGAGAGACAGAGAGAAAGAGAGAGAGAGACAGAGAGACAGAGAGAAAGAGAGAGAGAGAGAGACAGAGAGACAGAGAGAAAGAGAGAGAGAGACAGAGAGACAGAGAGAAAGAGAGAGAGAGACAGAGAGAAAGAGAGAGTGAGACAGAGAAAGACAGAGTAAATAAAAAAGACTGGTAGTTCCCAACATAATGTAGTGAAGAGTCCTCAAGCATACTGAGCCTTGGGTAATATACACACACACACTCTCACACACACTCTCTCTCTCACACACACACACACTCTCACACACACTCTCTCTCTCTCACACACACACACACACACACTCCCTCTTTCTCTCTCTCTCACACACACACACTCATACACACACACACTCTCTCACACACTCTCTCTGTCTCACACACACACACACACACTCACACACAGCAAACAGAGACACAATAGGGAGATGTTCAAATGTTGACACTGGGAGAAGAACTATAAAACAGTCAGATAGGACCCAGCTCTTATGGGCTTGTGTACGTGTGTGTAGGTGTAGGTGTGTGTGTGTGTGTGTGTGTGTAGGTGTGTGTGTGTGTGTGTGTGTAGGAGCGTGTGTGTCTCAGTTAACTTGTAAATGTAGCACATAATACATTCACATAATGTCTGCCGTGTGTGGTAGTCAAACACCGGGAGACTCCACCACGCATGGGACTATAAAATACACGCCAGGATGGAGGGTGTGCCTAAACACACACACACACTAGACACACACACACGTACACACACACACACACGCACACACACACACACGTACACACACACACACACACACACACACAAGGTATCACCACGGTGACGCCCTGCAGTAATAAAGTGACTGGCTTCTCATAACGTCTAATCTGAGGACCGCTAGCAGCAACAAACGCCTCACTTCCTGTTATTTATGATTCGTCTTAGTTTTCTATTAAAACAACCAACGGAGGAGTTGATTTACATTGTGGAGTCTCTCTCTCTCTCTCTCTCTCTCTCCATGCACCTCTCTCTCTCTCTCTCTCTCTCTCTCTCCATGCACCTCTCTATCTCTCCATGCACCTCTCTGTCTCTCTCTCTCTCCATACACTTCTCTATCTCTCTCTATCAGTATCTTTTCCATGGCTCTCTTTCTCAAGCTTTTTTTCTCAACTTCTCTCCCCATGCATTTCTCCCTCTCCCTCTTTTCTCCTTCTGTCTGGATTCACTTCCATCCTGTCCTTCTCCCTATTTCTTTCCCTCTCTATCTCCCTCCCCTCTCCCTCCCTGCCTCCCCTCTACCTCCCTCCCCCCCTCCCTCTCGATGCTCATAGAGCTCCCATGTGGCCCCGCCTGTCCAAGATCTCAGTGGGGGATGAAATTGCTTGCGTGTCCTGGATGGCCGTCATCGGTGGGACATTAAAGACTCAAGGTTGATGACTTCAACCCGGGAAAAGAAAAACAATGTTTCTCTTTCCTCTCTGTGAGGGTGAGAGGTTTACAGTGGAGGGGAGGAGCGGGAGACCAGAGTGTAGAGGGGTGGGAGAGCAGAGTGTAGAGGGGTGGGAGAGCAGAGTGTAGAGGGGAGGGGAGGGAGAGGAGAGTGTAGAGGGGAGGGGTGGGAGAGGAGAGTGTAGAGGGGAGGGAGAGCAGGGTGGGAGAGGAGAGTGTAGAGGGGAGGCGCAGGGCGGGAGAGGAGAGTGTAATTGAAGGAGGGGGGGAGGATGAGGAGAGGAGAGGTTAGCAGGATTGGAGGGTGGCTGTTCTGTCCGCTTCTCACAGCAACTGCTGGGATGATATCTACTGGGATTAGATATACTGGGATTACATATACTGGGATTACATATACTGGGATGACATATACTGGGATGACATATATTACGTCCTAAAACATGCATGTGATAGGTTAATTGGAAATTCTAAATTGCCCCTAGTGAATAAATGAATGAGAGTGAATTGTTGTCTGTGTCTCTGTGTTAGCCCTGCGCCTTGTTTGCCCCCCGGCCCAGGGTGTACCCTGCCTACGGCCTGAAGTTACTGGGTTAGGCTCCAGTCACCCGTGACCCCCTAACGGGAACAAACGGCACTGCCATCCCCTAACAGGAATCAGCAGCACACAAATGAATGAATGAATATCTACTGATATTAGGATGATATATTCTGGGATTAGATATACTGGGATGATATATACTGAGATTAGATATACTGGGATGAGTATATCTGCTTGGTTATGGCAAAACCACAAGGATCAGGGGTCTGTGTGTGTGAGAGTGTGTGAGAGTGTGTGTGAGTGTGTGTGAGAGTGTGTGAGTGTGAGAGTGTGTGTGAGAGTGTGTGTGAGAGTGTGTGTGAGAGTGTGTGAGAGTGTGTGTGAGAGTGTGTGTGAGTGTGTGTGTGTGAGTGTGTGTGAGTGTGTGTGTGAGAGTGTGTGTGAGTGTGTGTGAGTGTGTGTGAGTGTGTTTGAGAGCGTGTGTGAGAGTGTGTGAGAGCGTGTGTGAGTGTGTGTGAGAGTGTGTGTGAGAGTGTGTGTGAGTGTGTGTGTGTGTGAGTGTGTGTGAGTGTGTGTGTGAGAGTGTGTGTGAGTGTGTGTGAGTGTGTTTGAGAGCGTGTGAGAGTGTGTGAGAGCGTGTGTGAGTGTGTGTGAGAGCGTGATAGTGTGTGTGAGAGTGTGTGTGAGTGTGTGTGTGAGTGTGTGTGAGTGAGTGTGTGTGTGAGTGTGTGTTTGTGTCAGACCGATCGCTGTGACCACGCCCATCATGAGGGTTGGGTTTACCATCTTCAAATCACCCCATGATCCCTTGATTGGCATCTAAATGCTCCAATCAGCTGCACTTAGGAAATCAAGGCGGGGGAGGGGGTGGCGGGGGAGTGGGTGGGGGGGGTCATCATCCCCGCCAACATAGTGCCCCTGTGACCTTGTATGCAGCTCTGGTAGATCTCTGTCAGATATACACACACAGTTATATGTGATCATGTATAACAGAGGGCACAGTGAATCTCAGTGATATTGTAGGGATCTGTGGGAGATTTCTCTCTCTTTATATCTGCCTTCCCTTCTCTCACTTGGTTACTCTCAATCTGTTCTCTTTCTTTTTCTTTCGCTTGCTCTCTCCCTTTGTCTCCCTCCCTTCCTCCCCCTGTCTCTCTCTCCCTCCCTCCCTCTCTCTCTCTCTCTCTCCCTCTCTCTCTCTCTCTCTCTCTCTCCCTCTCTCCCTCTCTCCCTCCCTCTCTCTCTGCATATCTGGGAGAGACTACAGACAAGATCTCCCTCAGGACTTTGGAGAGAAAGCATTCAGAGAAAACAAAATGTGTGTCATTATCAAAAACATTCAGTTTGTCCTTCAAACACGAAAGGAGAGAGAGAAAGAGAGAGAGAGAGAGAGAAAGAGAGAGAGAGAGAAAGCAGGGGACAGAATGAAATGGAGAGAGAGGAAGGTGGCATTTAATGAAAACAAAACTCCAATTCCTGAGCTACATACCACAGAGTGCAAGAGTGTAGGTGTGTAACTATCCGTGAGTGCATAAGCACGCGTTTGTGTGTGAGTGTGCAAGTATGCGTGTGTGTAGGTGTGCAAGTATGCGTATGTGTAGGTGTGCAAGTGTGAGTGTGCAAGTATGCATGTGTGTGTAGGTGAGCAAGTATGCGTGTGTGTAGGTGTGCATGTATGCGTGTGTGTGTAGGTGTGCAAGTATGAGTGTGAGTGTGTAAGACTGCACGTGTGTGTAGGTGTGCAAGTGTGTAAGTATGCGTGTGTGTATAGGTTTGTGTGTGGATGCAGAAGGGCTCCTTCACAGCTGTCACGGCTATAAATATCACTTATCAGCCTAACAGAGGTTTCTCAGGAGAGAGGAGAGGGAGGGAGGAGAGGGAGGGAGGAGAGGGAGGGAGGAGAGGGAGAGAGGGAGGGATGAGAGGGAGAGATGGATGGAAGGAGAGAGGGAGAGGAAGATAGGGCGGAGAGGGAGAGAGGGAGGGATGAGAGGGAGAGATTGAGGGAGAGAGGAGAGGAAGGGATGGAGGGAGAGAGGGAGGGATGAGAGGGAGAGAGGAAGGGATGAGAGGGAGAGATTGAGGGAGAGAGGAGAGGGAGGGAGGGATGGATGGATGGATGGATGGAGAGAGGGAGAGGATGGGAGGAGAGGCATGGAGGAGGAGGGAGGAGAGGTAGGGATGGAGGAGGGAGGAGAGGGAGGGATGGAGGAGGGATGTAGTGAGAGGTAGAGAGGGGAAGGGAGATGGAGGGAGGAGAGGGATGGATGGATGGAGGGAGAGGAAGACAGAGGGATGGAGGAGGAGGGAGGGATGGATGGATAGAGGAGGAGGGAGGGAGGGAGGGAGGGAGGAAAGGAGGGAGGGAGGGAGGGAGGGAAAAACACCATCCAGGTATGATTGCTTTTCAAGACAAATGGCGTTCATCACGTTCCTGAGCTTTGTATCCAACCAGAGAAAGAGAGAGAGGCTGTGTGTGTGCGCACATTGTGTGTTTGAATGTGTGTTTTGGAGTCCATGTGTGTGTGTGTGTGTGTGTGTGTGTTGGAGTTCATGCGTGTGTGTGTGTGTGTGTTGGAGTTCATGCGTGTGTGTGTGTGTGTTGGAGTTCATGCGTGTGTGTGTGTGTGCGTGTGTTGGAGAAAGCTTGGTAACATGACCCACCAGCCAACCTCCTTTCCATTGGCCATGTGCTCTCGCCTCATCCGCCCCTCTGATTGGCTGGCATCCCGCTGGGTCGATCAATGCGTGGCTGGCGGGTAGGGGGGAAGGGGGGGGTGTGTGTGAGAGAGAGGGGGTAGTTTGTGTGTCTGTGTGTGTGTTGAAGAGAGAGAGGAAGGTTTAAGCAAATTTCAGACTGGCTCCTTCTGACTATACAGAAACACACATACCCTTACTGCTGGGATGTGTCTGGGGAAATAGTGGTGTAATCCCAGTTGTAATCCAGCCAAATGTAAACTCCATGGGGTGATGGGTACAATCTCCCTCTCCCCCCCTTGTCTTTCTTTCTCCCTCACTCTCTCTCCCCCTCCCTCTCCCCCTCTCCCCCTCTGCCTCTCGCTCTCCCCCCCCCAGCGCCAAGGCGAGACGCTAATCTGAACAGCCCAAACTCCGTCGCTGCTAACGTCGCAATCACGTCGCCGTCGCCCTGGGAGACGGGCGGCACGCTGGGAACGAAACAACCCCATCAGGGTCTCTCGTCAGAAGAGCGCATGCCGGAAAATTCCTTTATTGATGCAGCACGCTCGTGAAAATAACTCCCCCATATCAGACTATAAATACTGGGTGGGGTTTTTTTTGTACATATGGAAAGCCGGGGACATGATCTTGCATCCGTTGAATCCACAGAGATGTTGGTGTTTTGTTTAGATAGCAAACAGTAAGGGGAGTCTGGCAAAGTCTGCTGATTGAAATGAAAGCAGCGAGGAGCAGCAGCGATCTGGCAGCTCACAGCCAGCTAGCGAGCTAATGCAGGATTCCACCGCATAGCTGTAGCAGATAGCCTCCATTAGCACAACATGATAATCATATGCTAATCGCATGGCAGGGGTTGGTTCTTATGACTGCAAAGCACCTTTATCCAGTAAACACACACACACATTTGCATACTCACTCACACGCACACAAACATCCAGACATTTGCATACCCACTCTCGCTTTCTCTCTCTCTCTCTCTCTCTCTCTCTCTCTCACATACACACACACACACACACACGTTAGCCAGCCTCACAAAGGCACACAAAATACCGACACACACACACACACACACAATTCTCCATCTCTCCAAACTGCATTTAATAACCTTCTGCTATCAGTGTGTTACTGTAAAGAAAAGGTATTACTGAAAATAAGACTCCCAGGCCAAGTGAACCTAACGGAGAGCTTAACCCATTAAAGTCGGCCAACTTGATTTATTTGGCTCCAGGAGGGGCCATTTGTTGAGCAGCATTCAAAAACAATACAAACGCTGACACACAATTTCACAGCGCAAACACACACACACACACACACACGCACACACACAGACACACACACACACGCACACAGACACACACGCACACACAGACACAGACACAGACACACACACGCACACGCACACACACAGACACACACAGACACACAGACACACACACACACACACAGACACACACACACACACACGCACACAGACACACACACACACGGACACAGACACACACACGCACACACAGACACAGACACACACACACACGCACACACACACACACGCACACACACACATGCACACACAGACACAGACACACACACAATATCAAAAAGGGAAGTACACATTGGAGAGTAGAAACCAACACCTGCACACACCAACACTATTCCGCTTCATGTTAGAAGTGTTTAAACGTGGCCGTGTGATCGCTTTTACCCAGGGTCTGATCACAGTAAGTGATGTGGTGTTTCTAAGTAGAGTAACAATACTCTCCAGGCTTCCCCTATAATACCACAGACTGTCCAAGCTGGAAAACCAAACCATAACTCACACTATTTACACACCTACCTACCTACCTGTCAGCCCTCTCTCTTTCCCTCGGTCTCCCTCTCTCTCCCTAACTCTCAATCTCTCTCCCTTTCACTCCCTAACTCTCCCTAACTATCGATCTCTCTCCCTCTCACTCTCCCTCCTTCTATCTCCCTCCCTCTCTCTCTCTCGCTTTCTCTCCTTCCTTCCTTCCTTCCCTCCCTCTCTCTTCCCTCTTTCTCCCTCTCTCTCATTTCCTCGTCCTTTCATCGCCTCAACCTTTCATCAAGGTTCAAACGCCACCGGAGTCCTTAGTCCTGAGAGGAAGAGGGAGGGAGGTGGGAAGGAAGGAGAAACAGGGAGCCACTTACCCTGCAGAACAGGAGAGACTCTGAGGGGTGAGAGAGGGGGGGAGAGGGGGGGAGACTCCTCCACAGTCCACTTGTCTGGTCAAGCCTTTCAAATCTTCTAAGACTTCAGACAGACTCCCTGGGTGGCTGGGGTGGGGGGGGGGAGGTCTAGCACTGTTGAAACACAGCCAAAACAAAACCCTCTAGCCAAATCCTTCTTCTTCGAACGCCTTGCTGTTGTTGAATCCCCATAACTTTATTAACGTCGGTGACGAGTCGTGGTGTCTGATGTCATTTCCTCTAATCGAATCAAATGAATATTTATTCGCGTAGCCCTTTTTACAAGCAAAGTCAAAGAAGGCTTCACATACGCCCATAGAACTGCCCCTTTCTTAACCAACCTAAACCCTCAAGGAAGACGAGGAAAAACTCCCTGGAAAACTCCCTAGAGGTGAAAACATGGGAGAAACCTTAAGAGGAGCAGATCAGCGAAGGATCTCCTCCTCCAGAGACGATTGGTGAAAGAGAGGAGCAGTTCAGCGAAGGATCTCCTCCTCCAGAGACGGTTGGTGAAAGAGAGGAGCAGTTCAGCGAGGGATCTCCTCCTCCAGAGACGGTTGGTGAAAGAGAGGTGCAGAACACAGGCTAAACATAGTCGCACGGATGAGAAGTGTCAATGGGTGCTGAAACACCCAAACTTAGTGTGGAGCTGGTGTCAGAGTTGGTGAGCATCAGTCGAAGCAGAAGTAGCCATAGTAAAAGCACACACCAGGTCTCTTAGTTAATGCACATCGGTAAGTATTCGTACAGTTTGTATAGTTTGTATCCTGTTTAGTTTATGTATAGGAAAATTGTTATATTTATTTTGTCTGAAATTGATTGTTGTTTGCCTGTACTGTTGTATGTCTGTACTTCTGTAGCACCGTGGCTCTGTGAGGCACGACATTTCGTTCCACTGTATGCACCCGCATGTAGCGAAATGACAATAAAGCACAACTTGAACTTGAACTTGAACTTAAACGGTTGCTTAATCTCCACGCTCGGTCTGAGCAGGTAAACGCCAGGCGGGTGACGCCATACGTCGCCTCCTCTCCATGGCAAAACCACACCCTCCTCGCCATGACAACACCGCATCCTCCTCGCCATGACAACACCGCACTTCCCCTCTTCACCATGACAACACCGCAATCCTAACCTCAGGACGATAATCAAACAATGATCAAGGCTTTGACATGAAGCTCATCCCCCAGTCGACCCCCTCCCTGCCCTACATCACATCTATCGATTGAAATGTTATTGGATGAAAATGTGGGCCAATGGCCTGTGATTCATCTCCTGGTGGAAGAATTTAACTCCACAGCTCTCTGTTCTCAGCTGAATAATATTGAGATATGATATCAATTATAGATGAATATAATTACATATCTTAC
>BROE01000017.1:7722748-7725248 GCA_036571765.1 Plecoglossus altivelis | reverse complement strand
GTATCTCTCTCCATGTATCTCTCTCCATGTATCTCTCTCCATGTATCTCTCTCCATGTATCTCTCTCATCTCTCTTCTCTCTCTCTCTCGTTTCTGTCTGTCTGTGGTCTCTCTACCTGCTCCGCCCTCTCTCCCCCACGCTCCCCCACCCTTCCCCGCTCTCTCTCTCTCTCTCTCTGTCTTTCTGTCTGTATCTCTCTCTTACTTTTTCTTTCTCACTCTTTCTTGCTTTCTTCTCTCCTCCCTCTCTCTACTCTCTCTCTCTCTCTCTCTTGTCACCCTCTCTCTCTCGTCCCCTCTCTCTATCTCTCTCCCTGCCTCCCCCTCTCTCGCCCCTCCCTCCCTGCCCCCGCCGTTTCAGCCACCGGCTCCCTCTCAGCCAAACCGTTTGACCTCAAACGCTCGTCGGGTTCAGGAACCTTCTGAACCCGACTGCCAACCACCCAAAGCTCTCTGAGGAGTGAGCAGCTAGACTGGAGGTTCTCACCATGGTGAGGTCAGCATGACGCCCCATAATGACAGAGCAGCGCTACTCCTGGGAGATCAGGCTCTGAGGGAGGCTGAACACAGGAGAGGCGTGTTGGACATGTGAAAGGCTGTGTCTGGGGGAAGGGGGGGGGGGGAGAGGGAGGGGGGGTGAGGAGGGAGGGGGGGGTCCTGTCCCGATGGTTCGATTGCCGTTACAATAGAATCTCAGAGTGTTTAGAACGTACGGTTACCATGGCAACGAGTTGTCTTTTCTGTTGCTGGAAAAAAAAACAAGGGGGGGCCGTTAGAACACTGTGGGCTTTCCTGGTCTCTTTGTTCGTTTTTTTAGCCCTTGTAAAATGTCTTGGTTTTCCCTTTCCTGCTGTTCCCTTTCTCTTAGCTCTTTCGTCCTTTCTTCCGATTTTTCCATTTTTTTGTTCTGTTTTTTTATCTTTCTGTTGTTTTTTTTGACCCTCCCTTATTTTTTCCACCCCCCCCCCTCTCTCTCTTTCTCTTTCTCCGTTTCCATTTCTGTCTCTTGTACTCCTCCACCCCACCCTCTCTTCCACCCACTCTCCCTCCGCCTCTTTCGCAGGTTTTCAAACAGAAACAGAGTTTCTCTTGTCAGTAGTGCTGCAGGTACTCCTAGTAATATTTATATATATACGCTTTTTTTTACACATTTGTTGAGTTATAAATTATTCTGAGTTTTAATTCCAAATATACAAGCAGGAATTATCCAGGGCAACCTATCTACTGCCTGGCAGACAGGCAGGCTGGATGAATGGCTGACTGGTTAGCTAACTATCACACTGACTCCCTGGCTAATTGGCTGGTTAGCTAGCAGGCTGGCTAGCTGATTGGCTGACCAGTCAGATAGCAGGCTAGCTAGTTGATTGGCTGACCAGTTAGCTAGCAGGCTGGCTAGTTGATTGGCTGACCAGTTAGCTAGCAGGCTGGCTAGTTGATTGGCTGACCAGTTAGCTAGCAGGCTAGCTTGTTACTACTCTATCACAAAAGGCTTTGGGTTTAACGCAGTGAATATGGACAGTACAGTACTCCACGTTAACAAGGGCCACAACAAACAAACAAACAAACAAACCATCAGCCGGGCTGAGGCAGCAGTGAGAGGAGAGTCCACTGAGCTGGAGAGCTGCTCGAAACATCAGACCTGTCTGTCACGGTTGCCATGACACCTTCACGAGGGGGCTTGTCAAGCAGACAAAGGGACAGGATGGCAGCAAAGGGACTTGACATACAATCACAAACTGCGTATTGAATTCTAAAAGCAACATCTTCAAAGATGCAGCATTGGCAGCTGCCCGCAGAGCACTGGGCCTGCCAGGCAACAGGGAACACTGGTAATTGCTTGTCATATTTAGAGAATGATGTAAGGTATACAACCGGGGGTACTTTAAAACGTGTTTACATTCCTTACCTGTCGCGTTGTTTGACAGTCCTATTCCATTGCGGCGGGAGTCGCGATCAGTCCTAAAGGACCAGTGGCTACCGACCTGGTTTGTGCCGCCCTCCTGTTACCTTAAAAACCAGTGCCAGCCCCTTCTCCAAAGCTCCGTGCTCTAGACCAACAGACACAACAGAAAACTCACACACCGAAACCTTCAGCCGAGCGTCGAGATCCCAAAGACATTCCAGCGCAGTGTGCCATCTGCGTCTAGAAACGACCTCGCGAGTTCAAAGAACTCTGACTCCCCCACCACCGCGTCAGCCAGGATCTGCAGACCGGGGGGAGAGTGGGAGGCCGGTAGAGGGCCTGTGCCTTTGGAACCAACACTCCTGCCATCAGCCCCCCAGAGCTTGGTTTACAGAGCACCATCAATACCACACTGACAGCCTGCATTATCATCACTTTTGATCCTCTGCCCCAGAGGTACTGGTAATCCACTTGTCCTTAGCCAGTTGCACGGAACAGTGCAGGCAGAGGCCCTGGTGATTAAAAGTACTTTCACAACTTCGACAAAGGCAAGCCCGATGAGCGAGGTGGAGGGTGGGGCGGGTGGGAAGGGGAGGA
>BROE01000017.1:7695510-7721334 GCA_036571765.1 Plecoglossus altivelis | reverse complement strand
AGGGAGAGAGAGAGGGAGAGAGAGAGAGAGAGGGAGAGAGAGAGAGAGCGAGAGAGAGAGAGAGAGAGAGGGAGAGAAAGAGGGAGAGAGAGAGGGAGAGAGAGAGAGGGAGAGAGAGAGAGAGACTAAGTCAGAAGCGCTGCAAGTTGTGTGATGAAACATTTTCAGGCTCTTTTCTTTAATCTGTTATCTTTTCTTTAATCTGTTATCTTTTCTTTAATCTGTTATCTTTTCTTTAATCTGCCAGGGCAGACGGACTCGAGGGAAGGCGTGTGAAAATTGAAATGTGGGCAATTTCTTCATCTCTGATTTAATGATCTCCAACCTTGGACTCCTGCCTTCTTCCTGTCCTCTCTCCTTCCTGTCTCCTTCCTGTCTTACTTATCTCCTTCCTGTCTCCTTCCTGTCTCCTTCCTGTCTCCTTCCTGTCTCCTTCCTGTCTTACTTATCTCCTTCCTGTCTCCTTCCTGCCTCCTTCCTGTCTCCTTCCTGCCTCCTTCCTGTCTCCTTCCTGCCTCCTTCCTGTCTTACTTATCTCCTTCATGTCTTACTTGTCTCCTTCATGTCTTACTTATCTCCTTCCTACCTCCTTCCTGTCTCCATCGTTTCTTACTTTTCTACTTCCTGCCTCCTTCCTGCCTCTTGTCTGTCTTCTCTACTTCCTCTCCCTTCTACTCTCCTAATCACCTTTCTTTTCACTACTTTATTCTGCTCCTGCTCCATTTTCCTGTCTTCCCTCCCCTTCTCTCCCCTCCCCTTCTCTCCCCTCCTCTCCTCTCCCCTCCCCTCTGTTGCCTCCCCTCCCCTCCTCTCCCCTCCCCTCCCCTCCTCTCGCTTCCCTCCTCTATTCTCCCCTTCTCTCATCTCCCTACTCTCTGCGCTCCAGTCAGTTCCGTCATGTTAGAGAGTCTGTCTGTCAAACTTGGCCTGTCTAATTTCTTCTCAATTAAGCTCTAAGTGAACCACAGGACTGCTCAGTTGAGCTTCCCTCCTCCCATTGTCTAATTTGCGATGGTAACGAACTCTGATTAAAACTCCGTAAGGGTTCATAAATTAACCACACAAGGCCAATTAAATCACATCCGCTCATAAAGATAAATGGGCGATATTCAATTTCACAGACAGGCCTAAACAACAGTGAGGGTATATCCACTTAAGTCTCCTTCCCCGAAGACAAGGTGACCTCTGCTTCAGTTCTCCGTCAGTCGGTGACTGGTAGCCGCCGAAAATTCATTTATTTGTGATTTCTGTCCAAGCCGGTTGAAAGGCCGGTGTGTGGCGTTTTGCACCGACGCAATTTTCCGTCCCGCCGTCTGCATTGCTCAGGCAAAACTGGGCCAATTTGATTAATGCCATCGCTTCCTAGTGAGGAGGCTATGACACAACAATGAGAGTTTCCACACGGAGAGAGATAAAGAGAGAGAGAGCGACAGAGAGAGAGAGAGAGAGAGAGAGAAGAGGGAGAGAGCGACAGCAACAGAGAGAAGGACAGAATGGGAAGGTGGCGAGGATGTAGGGGAGCTGGGGAGAGGAAGGGTGAGAGGGAGGGAGAGCGAGAGTTAGAAGAAAGAACAGAAGGAGAATGACAGAATGAGAGAGAGAGAGAGAGAGAGATGCAGCAGTCTGCCAAAGGCTGCAAAAGCAGACAGAGAAAAAGAAAAGAGGCAGAGAGACAGAGAGAGACTCAGACTGAGAGAGACTCAGACTGAGAGAGACTCAGACTGAGAGAGACTCAGACTGGGAGAGACTCGGACAGAGAGAGACTCAGACAGAGAGAGGCAGGGAGGAAGAGAGACTGAGAGAGACAGAGATAGAGAGAAAGAGCGGACACAGCGAGAGACCGAGTGACAGAGATAGAGAGAGACAGAGAGAAAGAGACACAGAGAGGCAGATAGACAGAGACAGACAGAGACAGAGAGACACAGAGACTTAGAGAGATGGACAGACGGAGAGACAGAGACAAACAGAGACAGAGACAGACAGAGGCAGAGAGACAGAGAGGCAGAGAGGCGAAGAGGCAGAGGCAGAGACAGACAGAGAGACAGAGAGACAGAGACAGAGACAGAGACAGACAGAGGCAGAGGCAGAGAGACAGAGAGACAGAGAGACAGAGAGACAGAGAGACAGAGAGGCAGAGGCAGAGAGAGTCTCAGTGATCTCCAAAGGAGAGCTACAGAATAAAGACCGTGGCTGTTTTTTGACGCAGGGGGGAAGTTCGGCCTACAAGCAGAGACAGAATAATGAATCTCTGGGGAGGTATCAACAGAAGCAGAGCTCCCATGCATCCTAACTGTGTGGGCCAGGCCACCACGCCAGACAGACAGTGGAGGATGGGCCTTTAGCGTTGTACGGCTGCGCTCTCTCTGTCCGCCTCAGCCTCCACGCCTGGCTTCGGGGTGGTTTCAGGTGATCTGTGGGCATCTGTTAAGCCCTCTGCGACAGTGCTTGGGGGGAAAAAGGGGTCTATAACGAGTTTTTGTTATGAATTGATTTACGGAGGTGTCCTTGTTTCTTAGTCTTAGCCTCCAGGGGTCCTAGTGTGCGTTGTAGCTAGGTTAACCCTCTGTGTTTGTGTTGTAGCTAAGCTAACCCTCTCCGAGTGTGTTGTAGCTAGGCTAACCCTCTCCGAGTGTGTTGTAGCTAGGCTAACCCTATCTGGGTGTGTTGTAGCTAGGTTAACCCTCTCCGGGTGTGTTGTAGCTAGGCTTACCCTCTCTGGGTGTGCTGTAGCTAAGCTAACACTCTCCGAGTGTGTTGTAGCTAAGCTAACCCTCTCTAGGTGTGTTGTAGCTAGGCTAACCCTCTCTGGGTGTGTTGTAGCTAAGCTAACCCTCTCTGGGTGTGTTGTAGCTAAGCTAACCCTCTCTAGGTGTGTTGAAGCTAGGCTATGTAGCTAGGCTAGCCCTCTCTGTGTGTGGTACAGCTGTGCAAACCCCTGTTGTTTGTTACAGGAAGAGGTGGGTGGTGTTGTTGTTCAGTACATTTTGCCTGAAGCTCCTTTTCTTCACCTGGGAATCCAATATACTATGCTGCAGCTACTAACAGCACACAAATCTGTGTTTATAGTGTGTGTGTGTGCATGCCTATGTGTGTGTGTGTGTGCATGCATATGTGTGTGTGTGCACGCAGCCACGGGTTTCAGGTAAGCTGGGCTGAGCCATTTACATCTTGTTCTTAGAGATCACAGGCAGTACAGACAGCAGCCAAGCACACAACATCCTCCAACCAGAAACCACACACACGCCATCCTCCAATCAGAATCCACGAACCAGAAACCACACACACGCCATCCTCCAATCAGAATCCTCCGACCAGAAACCAGGCATACGCCATCCTCCAACCAGAAACCACACACACGCCATCCTCCAATCGGAATCCACGAACCAGAAACCACATACGCCATCCTCCAATCAGAATCGACGAAACAGGAAACCACACAAATGCCATCCTCCAATCAGAAGCCACACACATGCCATCCTCCAAACAGCCTGGTATAAAGAGGTGTTACTTACCATGCGGCCCACGTCCTTCAGCAGCCTCCTTGTCCTGCAGACACAAGAGACAGAGTCATTAAGGGTTCTCCGGACAGACACATCCGGACAGACACATCTCGACGCAGGCACATCCAGACAGACACATCCAGACAGACACATCCGGATGCAGACACATCCAGACAGACACATCCGGATGCAGACATACCCGGACTCAGACACATCCAGACAGACACACCCGGACACAGACACATCCAGACAGACACATCCGAGCAGACACATCCAGACGCAGACACATCCAGACGCAGACACATCCAGACAGACATACCCGGACTCAGACACATCCAGACGCAGACACATCCGGACAGACACATCCGGACAGACACATCCGGACACAGACACATCCAGACAGACACATCCGAGCAGACACATCCGAGCAGACACATCCGGACACAGACACATCCAGACAGACACATCCTCTGACAAGACACATCCGAATCAGACACGATCCGTAACAGGACTACATTCCGAGCGACGAGAGACAGAACTGCCGAACACATCAGCAGCAGGCCCCGAGAGTAGGCATGACACATCCGATACTAGACGACAGTCTCGAACAGACCACATTCCGGAGCCAGGTACTACATGGTCCGGGACAGCACACATCCGGATTGCAGAAGCACATCCAGACAGAACACATCCGAACTGACGCAGCTACCGAACAGACACATTCCCGAAGACAGACACAACGTTCACGAGAACTGTACAAAGCGACTACCTTATCTACGAGAGCATACACACACGAACAGAAATGTGCGGGAGTGATGCGATCCGGACGCAACACATCCGGACAGACATACATTCCGGACAAAGACACTATCCCCGACAGCACTCACCACTCTGACTAGGCACGATCACATTCCCGGAAGAACAAATACGGAACAGACAACATCCGACACAGACACTCCGAGCAGACACACACTGGCTCTCCCGGCCCGCGCTGCGGGACGAGACACATACCGAGCAGACACATCATGGAAGACACGATCCGGTTACAGACACATTCCAGCTACTAGACAGCAATGTCCCGACCGCCTACACTAAATCGCAGACGACCACCTATACGCGAGACCAGACATCAATCCGACCCAGACACACATCCGATGCAGATACACAGGCCGCCGCCATGCCAGCCAGAGACCGGCTCTCCTCGCTTCTGATGCCAAGCGGCTGGAAAGACAAGGAAAACGCTTCTCTCCTCCTGGCTTCAAAGTACAATCGCTGCTCTTCAGCATGACTTCACACAGTGCCACATAGCTACATACACACACATCACACATACTCAGCCCACACAGCACCACACGCACACACACATCACACACACAATCGCCTTTGCCCTTGAGAACCAGCTAGGCAGCTGCCCCCAGAGAATGTTCTGTGTGTAGTTGTGTGTGTTCAGTGGTGTGTGTGTGTTGCGTCTGTTTGGGGTGCAGTGCCGTAAAGCGTGTGTCAGTAAGGAGCGTGTGTAAGTGTGTCAGGGTGGTGTAAGTGCTCAGTGAGAACCAGAGCTGTCCGTGTGAAGTTGCTCTTTAAACACCCAGAGAGCTGCAGAGTTCATCAGGATGCTCCTGACAGATGGCGCTGCAGAGACAGACCCACAGTCCCTGCAAGCCTACCAGACAACCAGGAGAGAGGGAGGTAGAGCGGAGGGGGGAGGGAGGGAGGGGAGGGGAGAGGAGGAGGAGGGCAGGGAGGAAGACAGCATGTGTGGTTATGTGTGTGTGTTGTCAGTTATGGAGGTAATTTTCCCCCAGCCCTGTAAACCCTATGTGCTAGCTAAGAACAGGGGCTCTGCTGAACCACAAGCACATCACACACACACACACACACACTGTAGGGAGGAGAGACACACCAGCAGTGAAACAAGAGATAAGGGAGAGGGGGGGAGAGAGAGAGAATAGAGGGAGGGAGGGAGAGGGGGGTGTTACTCTGTCCTTCTCTCCCCTCTTCTCCCCCATTCCTCTCTCCCCTCTTCTCTCACCCTCTCCCTCTCCCCGCTTTCTCCGCCAATTCCTCTCATCTTCCCTCATCTCCCCATTCCCTCCTCTCCCTATCACTCCCCAATCCTCTTCCTCCTCCCATCCTTTGCCTTCTCCCGCCCAATGCCTTCCAAGAGACACCCTACATCAGGTAGTCGAAGCACACAGTACAGCACGACAAACATCGCCTAGAGCAGTATCTCTGCAGTGTGTTGGTGTGTGTGTGTGTGTTGTGGTGTGTGTGTGTGTGTGTGTGTATGTGTGTATGTGTGTGTGGAGTGTGGTGTGTGTATGTGTGTGTATGTGTGTGTGTGGAGTGTGGTGTGTGTATGTGTGTGCGGTGTGTGTATGTGTGTATGTGTGTGTGTGTACGCACACCCTGCATCCAGGCATGTATTTTATTGTCCCATCACATGGAGCTGGTCATGATCATCCTGACTGTCCTCCAGGAGGAAGCTAGCTTCTAACAGCCAGCCAATCAGCTCATGCTGGGACAGAGGCTGAGAGAATAGACTCCCTCCCCCTCCCATCCCCATCTCTGCTCTGCTGTGTGGAGAAGAGGCTGCTGGGAAGGCACTCTCATTCACACCTCTACATGTTATCTCTCTCTTCTCTTCATCTCTCTCTCTCTCTTTTCTCTTCCTCTCTCCTCTTCCTCTCTCTCTCTTCTCTTCCTCTCTCGCTCTCTCTTCTCTTCCTCTCTCTCTCCTCTTCCTCTCTCTCTCTTCTCTTCCTCTCTCACTATTTCCTCTCTCTCCTCTCCCTTCTCTCTCTCTCCTCTTCCTCTCCTCTCTTGACTCAATTTCTCCATCTTTCCCCTTCTCTCTTTCTCTTCTCCTACTTTCTCACCCTCTCCCCTATCTCCCTCCCTTGCCCTTATTTTCCTCCCTCTCTCTAATGTAAACCAGCAGGGTACTGTGTTGGGCAGGCAAGCTACAGACACCTGTGCCAGTTTGAGAGGCTGCAGGCATTAAACGCCAGCAAGACGACGCCGGTTCAGACCACGGCGAAGACGGGGACGCGGTGAGACCGCGAGCCAGGAACACCGTCGAGACTCACTGCTGTGAAACAAGCAGGTTTTACAATGTCTTGGTCAGAATCTGAATCTGTTTTTATTCGCCATGCAAGATATACAAGCACAGAATCTACTGTGGCAGGGAAGTGTAAACATAGAACATATATGAAACATAATGAAGGTTGGTTTTCGATCACGTAGAGAGAGAGAGAGAGAGACTTCCTGTTTGACGTCTGTCCGGTGGAGATCAACACTTTCATCCTCCAAAGTCTTCAGCAATTCTTCTCACCTCACATATTGTTCTGCTGAAAAGAGTCATCAACAAACCTCCTACCACGAAGTCTCCTTGCTCTAAGACACGCCCCTCTGGAACTTAACCCTGCTTCCTTCCCAGAGCTGCTGTTACCTCGCCATGATGTTGTATTACTGTAATGTGTCATTATGAGTCGACCGTCTGATCACCGGCCGTAGCTCAGAGGAGCTATTAAACCTGTTTCTGTTTACTTACATACTTCCTAAAGGGTACATACTTTCTAAAGGGTACACACCTCCTGAAGGGTACACACTTCCTGAAGGGTACACACTTCCTAAAAGGTACACACTTCCTGTAGAGTACACACTTCCTAAAGGGTACATACTTCCTGAAGGGTACACACTTCCTGTAGAGTACACACTTCCTAAAGGGTACACACTTCCTGAAGGGTACACACTTCCTGAAGGGTACACACTTCCTGTAGAGTACACACTTCCTGAAGGGTACACACTTCCTAAAGGGTACACACTTCCTGTAGAGTACACACTTCCTAAAGGGTACACACTTCCTGAAGGGTACACACTTCCTGTAGAGTACACACTTCCTGTAGAGTACACACTTCCTAAAGTGTACGCACTTCCTGAAAGGTACACACTTCCTAAAGGGTACACACTTCCTGTAGAGTTTACACTCTCTTTCCGGATTATCTCAGCTCATCGGTCAACCTCCGCAGCCACGCCCCCCTGCCCAGACAGCCGATAGCAAGTACGCGTCGCCGCGGCAACGCTCAAAGTCAGAGCATCGGGGTGTGGAAGGGGGCAGAGAGGGTAGGAGAGGGGAGGGGGGGGGAGGCTGAGTGCTGAGAGTCTCGTCTCATGTCGACAACAACAGCCCCAGTGGTAATTGTGTTTTAATATGAAATCTATAAACGCTCATTAGCATTAATGAGCAAAACAACTGATTAGCATACAACTGTTTACCGCACAGCTCTGTTGCTGCCATTTAGAGTCGCCTGTTGCTGAAGGTGTTTAGGTAGGCTTCTTAGGGAGCTGTCTTAAGTGCCATGACTGGAACATGTCAATCACTTGCAAAGTGGCTGGGCTGTCTGTCCAGGGCCAGAGCCCTTGTAATATCCCAAACACAGACAGAGCCTAAGGCCTTTGAGTCTAAGACTCACAGACACTCAAGTCTCATTGGCATTCAGACAGCCTACCTCACTGATCTATCTCAATAGAGACGCGAGTGTGCTGGCCGCCTACTGCCTGCTATCTGTCCAAACACAGCTGCCTAATGACATCTGCCAAGGCTGCTTGGGTGGATAGACATGTCTGTATCCGCTAACGGTGTAACTTCAAGTTTAGGTTCATAAGTATCGGATAACCAGGTGATTGTAGGCAGTCATTTCGGTCTCTGCTTCCCGCTCGCTCGCTCGCTCTCTATCCTCTCTCTGCCTCTTCTCTCTCTCCTTTCTTCTCTCTCCTCGCTCCTCTGTCTTTTGTTTGTTTCTCGCTGCTCTCCTCTCTCTCTCTCTAGTTTGTTTTCGCTGCTGTCCTCACTTCTCTCTAGTTTGTTTCTCTCTGCTCTCATGTGCTGCAGTCTGTTTATAATCCTGAAGCTGTGGGTGGGGGGAGGGGGGGGGAGGAAGGGGGGAGACAGAGAATAGGATTTGGAAATAAAGCTTTATGCTGGAGGGTGCCACCATGCCAGAAGTTTGAGAGGGAGGGAGGGAGGGGGGAGAGAGAGAGGTAGACAGAGGAAGGAAGGTAGGAAGGAAGAAAGGAAGGAAGGAGAGAGAGAGATGTGGTGATGGAGAAACAGAGGTCAATATGACCTTACCAAGATGGCCGTCTTACTACAATACATCTGTCAGTCCACATCAAATGTCTCCTACCATAGCTGTGCCAAGATGGCCGCCTGCAGCTCCTCACAGGAAGAAGGTATCTACCTCTTTCCTGTTCCTTGTTAGGCTATGTTTGCAGCAGAGTGAGTTTACAAAACTCTGTTCCCTTCCAGAGTGTGTGTGCCTGTGAGCAAGTGAGTGTGTGAGAACGCGTGTGGTGTGTGTGCGCACGAGAGAACGAGTGAGTGTGTGAGCATGTGAGTAGTCTGTGTGTGTGTGTGCAAGACAGAGTAAGTGAGTGTGTGTACGCGTGTGGTCTGTGTGCGCACGAGAGAACGAGTGAGTGTGTGTGTGAGCACGTGAGTAGTCTGTGTGTGTGTGTGTGTGTGTGTGAGACCGAGTAAGTGAGTGTGTGCACACGGTCCGCGTGTGAGCGCACGCGCGAGAGAGTAAGCGTGTCCGCGTGTGAGCGTGCGACACAGAGTGAGTCCGTGCACGCGTGCGGTCCGCGTGCGAGCGCGCCGGCGTGCGCTGGTATGACGGACACAAACAAGCTGGATTTTGGGTTTTCCCTTCCTTGCTGCTTCAGGCTGCAGAGCTGTCCAGTCCGCCCCAGGCTGGACTCTAAAGCCAAGCCAAGCCTCTGCTCCTCTAGCAGACAAGACCAGGGGAGGCTGCCTCTGCTCCTCCAGCAGACAAGACCAGGGGAGGCTGCCTCTGCTCCTCCAGCAGACAAGACCAGGGGAGGCTGCCTCTGCTCCTCTAGCAGACAAGGCCAGGGGAGGCTGCCTCTGCTCCTCTAGCAGACAAGACCAGGGGAGGCTGCCTCTGCTCCTCCAGCAGACAAGGCCAGGGGACCAGCTGCCTCTGCTCCTCCAGCAGACAAGGCCAGGGGAGACTGCCTCTGCTCCTCCAGCAGACAAGGCCAGGGGACCAGCTGCCTCTGCTACTCCAGCAGACAAGACCAGGGGAGACTGCATCTGCTACTCCAGCAGACAAGGCCAGGGGACCAGCTGCCTCTGCTCCTCCAGCAGACAAGGCCAGGGGAGGCTGCCTCTGCTCCTCCAGCAGACAAGGCCAGGGGACCAGCTGCCTCTGCTCCTCCAGCAGACAAGGCCAGGGGACCAGCTGCCTCTGCTCCTCCAGCAGACAAGGCCACGGGAGACTGCCTCTGCTCTCCAGAGACCAAGCGCCAGCGGACCCTAGTCGCCTCTGCTCCTCAGCAGACAAGCCAGGGGACGCAGCTTGCCTCTGCTCTCCCAGCAGACAAAGGCCACGGGAGGCTGCCTCTGCTCCCAGCGACAAGACCCAGGGGACAGCTGCCGTCTGCTCCTCCACGCCAGACAGGCACGCGGAGACTGCCTCTGCTCATCCAGCAACAAGGCCGGGGACCAGTGCCTCTGGCTCCTCAGCAGACAAGGCCCAGGGGACCAGCTGCTCGCTCCTCCAGCTACAGCAAAGGCACCGGGAAGGCTGCCCTGCATGTCCTAGCCCACGCAGAAACCAAGACCAGGGGACCCAGCTGCTCTGCCTCCTCCCAGCCCAGACAGCGCCAGGGGAACCAGCTGCCTCTCTGCCTCCTCGCAGCCAAGCCGCCAGGGGACCAGCTGCCCTCTGCTCCTCCAGCCAGACACAGGCACGGTGGACGCGCTGCCCTCTGCTGAGGGACCACAGCAGCAGGAACCGCCCGACGCCTGCGTTTTAGCAGCGCCTTGCAGTTTGGCACGCAGAGAACTGCCTGTGAGCAGTCGCGAGACAGCACACATCCATTTCCACTGCGAGAATTGCGAAAGCGGGAGACTGTTTAGCGTGTTGTAAATGTGGAGCCAATTTTAGCGCGCGCCCTGTGAGCTTACAGTCGGGTTGCGGCAACTTGAAAATGTTTGTATGTATTTTAATGTACATGCGCGGGCGTGTAACGTTTGCCCGGGCCTGTGTGTTGTGTGTGGTGTGTGTGTGTGTCCGTGCTGTGTTCGTTGTGTGGTGTGCAGCAATTTAAGAGTGTGCTTTGGTGTAATCACCCCAAGTCAGAAAGTGAAAGGCAATGTCCACACACCCACCATCACAGCCCCATCTTCGCTAGGCACAATCGGCCACATCATTCTAAGAGGTGACATAGCAACACGGGGAGCAAACTCCGGAAGCACCGGTGATCAAAGCCTGAAATGTTCAGTAAGAGGAGCGCCATCCGCAATCAGCCTGTCTTTCAGAGCGAAAGATCCGGTCACAACACGATGGTGCTAAATGCTCTACTGGGTATTGAGACAATGTTCTGTGTGTGGGTGAGGGGGGCGGTGAGGGGGGGTGAGGCGGGGGGGGGGGGTGAGGTGGCTGGGCGGACAGCGAGGGATACTGCTGGACTGTGCACGCACGCTGTGAGGAGGAGACAGATGGAGAGACAGAGACCTTTACAGAGGCTGGGATGGGAATGACAGATCGCAAGAGGGAAAAGATTGGCGGAGAGAGAGGTAATTGTGTGTGTCCGGGTGTGCAAGACAGAGAGAGAGAGAGAGAAAGAGAGAAAGACGAGAGAGGTTGAATGTTTGTTTATGTCTGTCTGTCTGTGTGTGTCTTTCTGTGCGTGCTTATGTCAATGTCTGTGTCTATTTATGTCTGTGTGTGTGTTTATGTCTGTGTGTGTGTTTATGTCTGTGTGTGTGTTTATGTCTGTGTGTGTGTTTATGTCTGTGTGTGTGTGCTTATGTCTGTGTGTGTGTTTATGTCTGTGTGTGTGTGCTTATGTCTGTGTGTGTGTGCTTATGTCTGTGTGTGTCTGTGTGTATGTTTATGCCTGTGTCTGTGTTTATGTTTGTGTGTGTGTTTATGTCTGTGTGTGTGTTTATGTTTGTGTGTGTGTGTGTGTGTTTATGTGTGAGTGTATTTATGTCTGTGTGTGTATGTGTGTTTATGCCTGTGTGTGTGTGTGTGTGTTTATGTCTGTGTGTGTGTTTCTGTGTGTGTGTGTATGTCTGTGTGTATGTCTGTGTGTGTGTATGTCTGTGTGTGTGTGTGTATTTACCCTGGTGTGCAGCTCTGGAGGTGTACGTGTGTATGTCTGTGTGCGTGTGTATGTCTGTGTGTGTGGGTGTATTTATCCTGGTGTGCAGCTCTGGAGGTGTGCGTGTGTATGTCTGTGTGTGTGTATTTACCCTGGTGTGCAGCTCTGGAGGTGTGTGTGTGTATGTCTGTGTGTGTGTGTATTTACCCTGGGGTGCAGCTCTGGAGGTGTGCGTGTGTATGTCTGTGTGTGTGTGTATTTACCCTGGTGTGCAGCTCTGGAGGTGTGCGTGTGTATGTCTGTGTGTGTGTGTATTTACCCTGGTGTGCAGCTCTGGAGGTGTTCGTGTGTATGTCTGTGTGTGTGTGTATGTCTGTGTGTGTGTGTGTATGTCTGTGTGTGTGTGTGTGTGTATTTACCCTGGTATGCAGCTCTGGAGGTGTGCGTGTGTATGTCTGTGTGTGTGTGTGTGTGTATTTACCCTGGTGTGCAGCTCTGGAGGTGTGTTTGTGTATGTCTGTGTGTGTGTGTGTATTTACCCTGGTGTGCAGCTCTGGAGGTGTGCGTGTGTATGTCTGTGTGTGTGTGTGTGTATGTCTGTGTGTGTATGTATGTCTGTGTGTGTGTGTATGTCTGTGTGTGTGTGTATGTCTGTGTGTGTGTGTGTGTGTATTTACCCTGGTGTGCAGCTCTGGAGGTGTGCGTGTCGTGGAGGTGGCGTTGGCTGCGTCCCGGCCGGTCCTCCAACCATCAGCCAGCGGCCACACTGAGCACGCTCCCAGGAGGACAGTCACTGCCCACACACACGAACACGCCATCACAGCCTGCTGGAAAACACACACGTTATTACAACCCTGCTAGGACAACACAAACACACACACAGGTCATCACCAACCTGTGGTGAAGTCAGAGTGAGTCATCGTGTGAGTGGGCCGCAAGGATCGTGTACATGCTTCCCTTTGAACAGAGGGGAAACACACACACACTCACTCTTTGACACACACACACACACACAGACAGGTACAAACAGTCACGCACACGCTTGCACAGAGATAAACACACACACGCACACTCTCTACACTCACACACACACACACACTCTACACACACACACATGCTCACACAGAGATAAACACACATACACTCTCTACACACACACACACACACACACACTCCGAGCGACGGGCTTGAAGCAGAGATAGCCCCCGTTGGCCCAGGGGCCAATGACTTCTCAGAGGAGAGTTCAACCTTGTGAAATTAATCACCAAATGAGATCTGCCAGTCAGTCTCCTAATGCGCTACGGAGGCCTGGTCCCCTACAGCCCCTCCCCCCTCTGCCTTCCGCCCCCCTCTGCCTCCCTCCCCAACACCTCCTCCCTCCCCAACACCCCCTCCCTCTCTGCCCCACTACCCAACACCCCCTCCCTCTCTGCCCCCCTACTGTGACACCCCCTCCCTCTCTGCCCCCCCCCTGACACCACAGCTTCCGGGTCCACTTACAGATTGGTTGGTGGGGGGGAACTTTAGTAAGGAAGTGATTATAGGAGCAGCATGTTAAGCAGCTGAAAGTCCCCTGACAGCTAACAGGGGCTGTGAGGAAAAGATGGCAGGGCAGCGATGTCGCTAGTAGCAGCGATGTCGCTAGTGGCAGCGATGTCGCTAGTGGCAGCGATGACGCTAGTGGCAGCGATGTCGCTAGTGGCAGCGATGTCGCTAGTGGCAGCGATGTCGCTAGTGGCAGCGATGTCGCTAGTGGCAGCGATGTCGCTAGCGGCTACACGAAAGGCCTAGTGAATGTAAACTTAGTGTAAAGTTAAGTTGAGTTGACGCAATAAAAGACAGCGTTTATGTCAGTCTAGGTCTGGAGTGGTCTACTGTCCTGACACACGGGACACATTACACAGCACACAGCCCAGCACACAGAACACAGCACACAGCCCAACACACAGAACACAGCACACAGCCCAACACACAACACAGCACACAGCCCAGCACACAGAACACAGCACACAGCCCAACACACAGTCCACAGCCCAGCACACAGAACACAGCACACAGCCCAACACACAGAACACAGCACACAGCACACCACACAACATAGAGAAAACGGCCACAGCCAGGATCTCCACACCGCTGTCTGCCTGACTTGTTTGGGTTAGATATTTTACATACACACACAAACACAAACACTGCATCTAGACACACACTTACACACATTCTACACTTATCCACACACACACATATACTACATCTATACACACACTTACACACACAAACACATACACTACAACTATACACACACAAACACAAACACTACATCTAGACACACACTTACACACAATCTACACCTATCCACACACACACATACACTACATCTATACACACACTTACACACACCAACACATACACTACAACTATACACACACAAACACATACACTACTATACACACACAAACACATACACTACAACTATACACACACAAACACATACACTACATCTATACACACACAAACACATACACTTCAACTATCCACACACACATACAATACATCTATACACACACTTACACACAAACACATACACATACACTACAACTATACACACACAAACACATACACTACATCTATACACACACTTACACACACAAACACATACACTACATCTATACACACACTTACACACACAAACACGTGTGTGTAGAGAGCCCTCCATCTGGCTGTCATCTGCAGACAGGAAGCGGCTGTTTGGAGGTGACTTTGACTCAGCATTGACGGTGTGACTGAGTGAGAACCACTATGTGTTAACTATACACAACACACACACACACACACATATGCACACACACACTCGTCACTACTGGTCTGTGTGTTTTAGACACACCTGTTTGAGATGAACAGGTCGTTGTCAGGTTTTTGGAATGTTGTGATGACCTGTTTATGTAAATCAGGGATTCACATTCAGGGAAACGTGGGATTCTTTGCATTGCAAATATGCACTTTTGTACAACATTGCTCGTTCTACAGAAAATAGAATCCACTTGTGATCATGTCTAGGAAGCATGTTATAATTCAATGGATGAAGCAGCTCTTAAGAGTAACAGGTGGTGCTTCCAGGGATAACAGTCAGTTCAACTGACTTCATTCCTTCAGCAGCCCCCTTACAAGGTGGAATCTCTCCCAAACGTACCGTGGAGGTTTGTGCAAGTGGAAGGCAGGGGATGTTACGCAACTCAGTGGCAAGGTGAACGTCTCTCCAGACAGCAAAGCCACAACGCACAGACCTCAACCAGCATTTAATGTACGGCCACTCTCTCCCTCCCCCTCACTCTCTCTTTCTTTCACTCTCTCCCTCCCTCCATCTCTCTCCCTCCCTCTCTCTCTCCCTCCTTCCATATCCCTCCCTCCCTCTCTCTCTCTCCCTCCATCTCCCTTTACCCCTCCCTCCATCTTTCTCCCTCCCTCCCTCCCTCTCTCCCTCCATCTCCCTTTCCCCCTCCCTCCCTCCATCTCTCTCTCTCCCTTTCCCCCTCCCTCCTTCCATCTCTCTCCCTCCATCTCCCTTTCCCCCTCCCTCCATCTCTCTCATTCATACTCCTGTCATCATCCCAGCTCGCTCTTCCTGTCATCGGAGCTCAGCTAGCTCTGCCTGCGGCTCCCTGCAGATTTCCACAATAGCTAGGGCCACCAGCCAAGCTGCCAGACTAATGCAAACGATCAGGATGTCTCTTTCCTTCTCTCTCACTCTTGCCATCACTCTCCCACTCTCACTTTCTCCGTCTCTCACTCTCGCTCTTACTATCTCTGACACTACTCTCTCCCGCACTTGCTATATCTCACTCTCTCTTGCAATCGCTCTCATTCTTTCTGTCTCTCTCTCCCTCTCTCTCCCTCCTTCTCTTCCTTTCCACCCTCTCCTTCCCTCCCACTCTCCTACTCTCCACCCTTTCCCTCCCTCCCTTTCTCCTCCTCTCCACCCTCTACTCCTCTCCACCGCCAACCTGACTGTCGTGATTATAAATGACACAGGCCTGTTGCGACAGTTACTCTCTCTTCAGCACGTTTCCCTGCAAGGCTCTGAATATTTCAAGAGGAGGAAAGGGTGGGGGGGGGGGGGGGAGAGCACGGCGTGAGGAGAGATAACATCTGGGAGAGACACTAGATACAGCATTCTTCCTGGGTGTGTTGATGAGGAGGGTGCTCTTCCTCTTGTGTTTGTTAATGGTGAGCCAGAGAGACAGGTGGTGAAATACTCCTCATTTATATACGGTCTGAAGAGCTTCCAAACAGGGTTGTTACTGACTGATGTCTTCATAGGAGGAGACTCTGACACCTGCTTACACTCCTCCTCCCCCCTCTCCTCTTCTCCCTCCCTCTCTCCTCCTCTCACTCTCTCCCTCCCTCCTCCCGCTCTCCCTCCCTCCTCCTCCTCCTCCTCCCGCTGTCAACCCTCCTCTCTCTCTCGCTCCCTCCTCCTCCCTCCACTCTCTCTCTCTTCCTCTTCTCTCCTGCGCCATATTGTTTTCACAACGCTTGGACGACTTCCCCGTTTTCTATTTAGTTGTCGGGCACCTTGCCTTTTCTTGGGGAGGCAGGTGTGTGTGGTGGGGGGGAGAGGGGGAGGCAAGTGTGTGTGTGGTGGGGGGGAGAGGGGGAGAGAGGGTGTGTGTGGGGGGAGGGGGGGGGATGAGAGGGTGAGGGGGATGAGAGACGGGGCTGGGGTGAGGGGGGGAGAGGGGGGAGACAAGTGTGTGTGGTGGGGGAGAGGGGAGGCATCAACCCGGTGTTTGTGGTTGGGTGGGGGGACGGGAGGGGTTGAGGAGGAAGGGGGTTTGTGGGAGGGGGGTGTAGAGACGAGGGAGGCAGAGTTTGTGTTGTGGTGGGTAGGGGGAGATGGGGGGAGGGAGGGTGCGTTTGTGGTGGTGGGGGGAGATGAAGGTAGGGAGAGGGGGTGCGGCCGGTAGGGATGGGGGATGAGGAGCGGAGGGGGGTGCGCGGCCGAGGGGGAGATGGAGGGGGTGCGGGAGGGGGTTAGACAACAGGATAAGAGGGCGGACTTGGGATATCAACAGGCGCGCGTATAGGTTCGGCGAGCGGCAGGGCAAGACGAGAAGAAACTGCATATTTTCTCGGCGCCGACTGCGCCTCCCCTAACGATACAAGGTGGCCCGTCTGCTCCGTCGGCTCGGGTTGTTCTACCGGTTGGTCGCTGGTACCGGGTGTGCGCGCCTCGTGCGGCCGGCCGCGACTTATCGCTTCTAGCGCCGATCGTTATACGGGACTGCCGTGCGCGACCCTTGGCGTGTAGGGTGGAGCTGGGGTTGTAGGCGTACGTGACGTGGTGGGCCATGGAGGATGAAGCTCGAGTTCCAGGGAAGGTTCTATTAGTCGCGACAAAGCCTCGGATGATAACGGCCTCTGTCATGCCTGAACGGAGGTGTGCCAACCAGGGTGGATTTACGCATCGGCACCAGATAAGGGTCGTGAACTCTTCTGTGCATAATCAGACGCCAGGCTTTATAAAACAGCGTGCACTCTGGACCTGTGAGTCGAAGGAGCGCCGTGGCGGCGGCGGGAGTGGGTGGAGATGAGCTGACAGCACAAACAATCAGCAAGGAGCTATTTGTTCCCAGGTGCTGCAGGCGCTCACGGAACGAACAGGAAACCCGGTATAGGGAGGGAGACCTGCGCGGTACGGAGCGGGGGGAGCAGGGGGGTTACCTCAGCGAGCGACAGCGAGCTGGTTGTCGCTCGTCCTGGTTCCGGCGACCGCTAAACGACAGACGCTGTAGTACTGGAACCAAACGCCTAAAAAGACTCTCCGGTTCCGACACACTCAAGTCCAGCCTCCTCCCGTTTAATCCCTCAATCCTCTAACAGCACAAGTCCAAGGGGAGAGTAAGTTCGTCAGGAGTAGCTTTACAAACATATTGCTTTCAGTCTTCCTGAGCGTACTCTAGTCCCAAGCTAAGTCAGCCAGCCCTGCATCCAGACAGCCATCCAGCCTGTACACTGCTTAGTAGTGCCTCTCTCTCTCTGGAAGAGCTCACTATTAATTATTGTCTGACACATCCTCTGTGCCACTCTTTATCTACCCTGGGACGCTGCAGGCTAGGGAAGCCTAGTAATAGGACATGTATACTCGATACAGAGCTAGTGTACGACTGGCTCTTCAACTGGAGAGCCTCCTCTTCCCACAACCTACCTCCCTTCCTCCTCCTCCTCTTTCCTCCCTCCCTCCTCCTCTTCCTCTTTCCTCCTCCTCCTACATCCTCCTTCCCTTCCTCCTCCTCCTCCTCCTCTTTCCTCCCTCCTGCCTGCCCTCCCTCCCTCCATTCCTCCTCCTCCTGCTCCTCCTCTTCCCTCCCTCCTTCCCTCCTCCTCCTCTTTCCTCCCTCCCTCCCTTCCTCCCTTTCTTTCCTCCCTCTCTCCCTCCCTTCCTCCTCCTCCTGGCCTGTTCCTCCTCTTCCCCTCCTCTCTGTTATTTTTCTACCCCCCTCCCTTCCTCCTCCTCCTCCTCATCCCCCTCCTCCTCTTCCCCTCCTCTGTTATTTTTCTACCCCCCCCCCTGTCTCTGGTGACACCTTCTTCCTTTTGACAAGATTCTCTGGTCAGGTTTGTAGCCTTGGGGTGTAAGAGCTAAGCTTTCCTCCTGTATGTTGGGTAGGGAAACACACAGTCGCACACACACATACACACACACAGTCACACATACACACACACACACAGTCACACATACACACACACACACACAGTCACACACACACATACACATACACACACAGTCACACATACACACACACACACACACACACAGTCACACACACACACACAGTCACACATACACACACACACACACAGTCACACACACACACAGTCACACATACACACACACACATACACATACACACAGTCACACACACAAACAGACTGCCGCATGCGCACAAACACACATGGTGTATTTGAAAAATACACATACACATGCATTACACACACACACAAAAGCACACATTCCTAAACACACACGCATACACATCTATCCACAAGCACCCATACCTACACACGCAGAAACAAACCACACACAAACGGCCACACGCACGCAAACATACACACAGGGCATTACCCATGTACACTTTCCAACACACCCAAAACGCACACATTGTGGCAAAAACAGTGATACACAGCCTTATCCAAGTAGCCATATACACTTACAAAAGAACACACACACACACACACACACACACACACTAAAACCTCTATAAAAACAGCACTCCTACCCACACAATGACAGTCTAAAGCTGGGCATGTCCTGAGGGATATATGACAGGGCTTAAACAGCAGGGAAACAGGCTGTTGGGAAACACTGTAATCCTTCCACAAGACTGAGCACAGGAAGTAGACAGAGAAACAGGAAGCGAATGACAAGTAGCCCTTGGTAATAAACCTATACAGTGGCAAAGCAAAGATATTACATTTGAAGTGTAACCCCGCTATAACCTTTTGCGCTTCGGTCTCCTCCGAGTATTGCTGCGGTACAGCTCCCGTTCAGACGCAGTCGGTCGACGGTATTTGCTCTAAACAGCGCGGGCCGTGCCCACGGACCGGTGACGTTCTAAATGCGAAGCGGCGGAAAAGGTCAGTAGAGAAGTTCAACAAAAAGTGATCTGAATTTCAAGTGAAACTTCACCGCCACTATTCAGAGCATGAACGTAGCGCTGAGCCCGGAAACAGGGCGGTAGAAAACCTAATAAGCTCGAGCTGACGCTTTCAAATAAAGACATTCCCGTCGCGGACGCTGCCACAATACTCATACTTGTGGGTAATTCAGTAGTTAGTCTCTGTGTGTGTGTGTGTGTGTGTGTGTGTGTGTGTGTGTGTGTGAATGTCTTTCCACATTTCATCATCTGAATACACACATAATCCAGTCTTGCTCACTGGAATTGTGAATCTAGAATGAGATTTAATAACTTAGGTTTGAGTCATCGCATTTATACTTACTAAAGTGCACGACTCACAGACTTAATGGTAACAAAACACCAAACATTCACAACAGAGGAAAATACTCGAATACATATAAAGAAGGTGGATATTGTTCTGGAGAGTTTGGTCTGAAATTAGCCGTAACTTTTTCATGCCTGCGGACGGATTTTCATTAAACTGTTTCATTGTAAGGATTTATTTTCTTTCTCTCGCTGTAAATCATCTGGTAATTCACTCACTGATATTGGTAGATCGTAATAATATACTATTCGCAATAAAAAAATAATAATAATACAAATCTTCAAAAGACCAATAGAATAAACCAGAATGCGGGTATACCGGCGCCAGTGTACTGGTGCGTTCATAGCCCAGATACATAAACGATCATGACCTACCACAGCCCCGAAGACAAGCTGGGTTTATGGAAGCTTTCTATAATGAAACAGAGTTCTGGATCCTTTTAAATGATCTACCTCAGGTCAAATCATGACCCCCTTTTCTACTCGGTTCCATCAAGCACCAAACTGTACCGTAGGCCAGGAGACGATCGACTTTACAAACCAAACATAGATTCCCCATCGGCAAAGTGAGGGAGGGGGGGGAGAGAGAGAGGGGGAGTTGGGAGAGAGAGAGACAGAGAGCGAGACAGAGAGACAGAGAGAGAGACAGAGACAGAGACAGAGACAGAGAGACAGAGAGAGAGACTGAGAGAGAGAGAGAGAGAGACAAAGAGAGACAGAGAGAGAGACAGAGAGAGAGAGAGAGAGAGAGAGAGAGAGAGAGAGAGAGAGAGAGAGAGAGAGAGAGAGAGAGAGAGAGAGAGAGAGAGAGAGACTGAGAGAGAGACAGAGAAAGAAGAATATGAGATAAAGCCTCGGCGGAACTCTGAAAGTCGAGTGACAGTCTGCATGACTCATCATATCATACCGTCTCAGTCACCGCACAGCAACTCTCGCCAGTTATCTACGAAGGAGCGCGAGCCGCAGGCCATAACGCTCTGACTCGCGGCGCCAAGTTAGTGACACAGATTGCCAGCCGCAAACACACGTCACGGAGTTGCTTTCCGGTGTTGCTGAAGTGCTCGGTAGTACGGAGGACGGTTAAAGTTATCATGGGAGACAGCGATACATCTGTGTGTAATGTGGAGATGTATAAACCTATCATTCCGAATTCAATTTAGGATTTAAAGTATCTCAAATAGTTTGTTAATGGGTTGTTCTAAATGTTAAGAGTGTTTATGTATTGTCTGATTGAAAAACGACTTTAGATAAAGTATAATAAGCGCGCGTTTACACTAAACAACTGCATCTGTTTTTCAACGTCAAGTAGAAAAAGATTCCTCTCGCACGAGGCCAACCCGTCGGAGCACGAGCTCGATCCAGCACCACGGACAGCTCCGCCGTCAAACGGTGCGCCAAAGTCCTTTCCGCTTTCCAAGCCGTCCTTTTCACTCGCGGCTGCTTTGCACTCTTACAAATCATTGTTTCATATTTTCTGCACACGTATGCGTGAATTTATGAGATTGTTTTTTTGGCAAGGTTTAGTATAAGTAAGATCGCTGACTGTGGTACGTTACACAGCCAACATCACACGTTTAGGGGTGGACACCATCTCAACGCATCTTTAAATCCCGCTTGCCTCCACCCACTCGCGCTTGCTTTTATCCTGCAATGTTTTAAAAGATGCTCTTCAAATTCGGCACGTCTACCTCGAGCCTGCCGTGAGCCAAACGTTTCGTCTACCGAGGCTAAATTCCCCAGCGCCCAACCAAAAAGTCAAACTAGAGAATCGTGCCAAAATGCTACGCAGTCAAACGAAGCGCGCGGGTCACCTATGTGCGCGAGCATATGCTAACCGTACCGAGCAAGTCAACCGCCTGAAGCCTCATTATATACGACTTGGAAAACGCAAGACTCACACCGTCTGTTATAGGCTACTTCCAATCATGTCCCTCTGTATTTACGTTTCTAAAACATTTGAGTCTTTTCGTCAGGTTATTACGCTAGTCTATGTCCGGGCGTATCTGTAACCGCAAGATACATTTAAGACATTTATAGCCTTTTCCCACACTCCCTTCATTAACCTACACGTTTTTCGTTTAAAAGATCAATACGTACAATATGATGAACGGGGAAAGTGTTGGTAACTAAACGTGCCGCCCGATTGAGACGATTGTATCTCGTAGGCTACTATATTTATATAACTGTATTGTTGTTCGTCGGCTGTTGTTCGTTCCACTCATGTGGTAAAGATTGCAGTTCCATTTGTGACTGTTAATTCCGGAGCTGTGCCTGCATAATTGATGCGCCTTCTCTCCATCATTCAGAAAACTAATGTAAAATTCAACCCAGAATTACCGTTCACATTTCCCTCACACACACACAAACATGCCGTGGTCAAATTGAAATACAATCTCCGATTCAAATTTACGCCACCAGCACCATGTCAAATAACAACCAAACAAGTGTTGTCCGTTGTCATCTAAACAGAAATGTCCCTTACCTGAAGTACTATTCCAGATGAACGGTTTAAAAAAAAGAAAGAAAATAAAAACTACAGCTAAAGCTAAATATGCCACAGACGTTCAGTTGAGGTGTCCAAACTCTTTATTTAAGCTCCTGCCTCCGACTGAGTGCGGATAGCCTGTGTCTCGTGTGCGACGGCCGTTATTGAATCAGGCTCGTGAATAAGCATGCGTTGAATGTTCCAACAGTCAGCAGGCGCTGCCTTTCTCTCTGCCAGCTCGCGAGTGCTCCTCGAGACACCGGCTTGCCCTATTTCAACAGCAGCAGTCTACACTCCTTTTGACGTCACCTGCTGCATACCAGATATTCGTAGGTCAGGATACGGTACCGGGACACATTTATAGGGCACGGGGTGATCCCGGTCAAAGAGAGATAGCCTACATGTGACCCCCGCCCCCTTCCGAAAAAAGGACAACAAAAAAATCCCCCTTTTTTGTCTTATTTTTGGTATTTCTCATATCTGATCTTGTCCTAAAATGATCACCGTATCAAATGTGATTTTTTCGGTTGTCTGCTAGATGTTCTTTCGTACTGAAGCACTTTTAAGGAAAGCCATCGCCAATTAGCTCAACTGTACGGAAGCAGAAACTAGTTTGTTGTGACAATCTGTTTTCCACTCCACCTTATCATTAGAGCTGTCACCGCGAAGTCGCTGTCACATCTTTATCAAATCACAGAACCATTGCCAAATCAAAGCCAGTTTAATAAAGCTGAAGCTATACATGTCAAATAAAAGGACTATTATATTGGAGGAGAACAGATGCTAGTTTATCTCGTCAAATATAATTAGATTATCACGAGCGTATTTACAACTATTTACAATACAATAGTAGCGTTCATTAGCAAATGTCTACATTTTAACATACATTTTCATTTTAAAAGAACTAAAGTTCTGATACTCTCAAATGAACACTTACAAACCTCAATGATACTACAAAATATAATAACGTTTTATGCCTGCTTATTTAAACAGCATTTAGCTAACAAAAGACTTAAGTTTCTCGGAAGCAAAAACAAAACAACGATTCAAACAATCATCCACGGGAAAGAAATCCCACATTTCACCGAAGATTATTGCTTTTCCCGCAGATTCTCTAATTTCTTTTCTCCCCAGTGCGTCTGTGTACCATTGTTTTAAACAGGCAGAGATACCATGCACGACACCATTACTGGTCCTTACAAGATGAGACTTGAGGCCCCATCAAACTTGCATGGTCCTCTGAAATATTCATGCTCAATGTAACATTCATCGTGAAAAAGAAAGAACTTTGTTAGTCGTGCTAGTCTTTGGATTTGAACAGAGTGCTGCAGGCTGAGGGTATAGCTCAGTAAGGAGAGAGGGATGGAGAGAGGGAGGGAGAGAGGGAGGGAGGTGAGAGGAGAGGGGTGGAGAAAAAGGAAGGAAACATGATGAGATGAAGAGATGGGAGAGGAGGAGACTAAGAGATGGAGACAGTTTGACCAATAGGGGATAAAAAGACTAAACAGCGAAAGAGAGAGAGGGGCGACGGGGGCGGAGGGGAGAGAGAGAACTCCAGTGCACTCTGCGTGTGTCTCTCTATCTTTGCTCTCTCTATGGTCAGTGTTGTGGGTTATGTTAGGCTAGGGTTAGGCGAGGTTAGTGTTAGGTCATGCTAAGTATCACAGGTGTGAAGGTCAACCTCAGTATGTCCCTCCTCAGGATACAAAGAGTCAGTGTAAAACCAGACCTCACAGTGAATTATGTAACTAATGATAAGCTCCGGAGAAAATAGGTTTTGATTGGCTATGGTGCGGATGCTCCAGTGTGTGTGTGTGTGTGTGTGTGTGTGTGTGTGTGTGTGTGTGTGTGTGTGTGTGTGTGTGACAACCTGCTCACATACTGTTAGACAAACACACATAATGCACAATGGGTTTGTTGGAATTCCCATAGCTGTGTGTGTATATATCCCAATGCGGACCTTAATCCATAGCTATTGACAGAGCATACTGAGCCTATTCATAAAGCCAACAGATGGAGGTGGATGAGAGACAGCTGTGGGGAGCTTTGGAGAGACGAATCAATCGCACCTAAATGGTGCAAAGTACAAATCGATCACACAGGCCTCATCCCTGTCACAGACGGACCACCATCACCGTCCTATCAACTTCAGAGCTGAGTTCTATGTCTGTGTCTCTTACATCTGTGGAACTATTTCCTTCCCCCCACCCCCCACCCCCTGTTTCTTCTCCGGTACGTCTTGGCAGGGTAGGTTGATTACGGATCCCTGGGCGGCCCTACGTACGTTACACCACCTGCATGTCGCGTGTTGCTTTCGAAAGTGCCTCAGGTTGTGAGAAAACCAGTTTTGGAGAATAACCTCAGTCTCTCCCTACATCCCTCCCTGTCTCTCTCCCGGTCACACCTGGCCTCCCCCGCCTTTACTGGCCTCTCCCTGGCCTCCCCCAGCTTCCCCCTTGAGGCTATCACACACCTGTGTTTCAGAGGTCAGTGTTATAGAAAAGGTGGGGTTAGGGCCATTCTATCACTCAGGCTTGGCCACCAGCAAGACGATAGAGCTCTAAGTCTTCTTTGTACCCTTGTTACACATTCTCTCTCTCCCTCTCTCCATCCCTCCGTCTCTCTTCCCTCCTTCATTTCCTCCTCCATACAGCTAGTCCACTCATAAAATCTTTATCCTCCCTGTCCCTCTCCCTCCCTCGCTCTCTCTCTCTCTCTCTCTCCCTCTCTCTCTCTCCCTCTCTCTCCCTCCCTCTCTCTCTCTCTCTCCCTCCCTCTCGCTCTCTCTCTCTCCTCCCTTCTCATCTCCCAGCAGCCTGCATGTTATGGCCTATACGTCTGCATATGACCTCAACGTGAGCCCGACACATCACACGTCTCCCTGGCAACGCTGACCCTCTCTCGCGGTGCCGTTTTTTGCCGTCGTCGACGGGAAGGGGTTTTGGGTTTTGTCCGTGTTGGGTTCATTTCACTAGAAGCCAGAGTGTTATCTAGAGAAGGACAACACTGCAGTGTTGTGCCCAATAACCCACAAAGCCATTATGACAATAAGAATAATAGTGATAGTAATAATAATAATAATAATAATAATAATAGGAGAAACAATGTATTCATTTAGCCAATCCTTTCATCCAATAGGAGGAGGGAAGGGAAAGGGATTAAAATCTGTGAGCTTTTCGTTTGCAGACAAATGCCACGCCATCCAAAACATCAAAACATGGAATGACATGATCCAAGATCGTTTTGGGGGGAACCCAATACGAACAAAGTCTCAAAAAAAGCGATTCTCTGTAGCCGACGGCAGGGCCAGGATTAGGAGGGAGGGCTGAAGGATTGGGCTTTATTGGGGAGATTTCATTTCCATAAAAGGGACCATTTGCCCTGGAGATTTGTCTCCTGAAAGCAGCTGGATATGCTGGCATAATCTGTGACAGTAATCCAAGCATGGAGCCATGGGGGGGGGAGGAGGGGGTCATGTTTTAGAGGGGGGGAGAGACGGAGGGAGAGCGGAGAGAGAGAGAAAAGAGAGGGGGAGAATCGTGGAGGACGGAGAGGGGAAGATTAAAAGAGGCAGAGAGAAAGGGTATAGGGAGTGAGGGAGACTAACCGGGTCATGCTGATGAAGATAGCTGAGAGAGGCAGGGAAGTCAGAGGTGGACTGAGTGTTAAACAGTAAGAGAGATGAGGGGGTAAAGAGGGGGGGGGG
>BROE01000017.1:7648894-7679991 GCA_036571765.1 Plecoglossus altivelis | reverse complement strand
GCCTACCTCCCCTCTCAACACTCCCCCTCCCAACCCTGCTCTCCTCTCCCCCCTCCTCCCCGCCTACCTCCCCTCTCAACACTCCCCCTCCCCTCCCTGTTCTCCTCTCCCCCTCCTACCCACTCCCCTCCCCTCTCAACTCTCCCCCTCCCACCCCTCCAGGGTTTTGGGGGCACTATCTTGCTGTCTCAGAATCTTCCAGGACTCACCAGCTGCCGACTAGGGTCCTAGTTAGTTAGGCTAACGCTAACGACAGCGAGCGGGGTTGCTAACGGCGACGAGGTCCGCCGGTCTCCAGACGAGCGGGCGAACGCGGCACTGTGATCGGTGTTGTCTTCACAGCCGCGGAGGAAGGTTGTTGATCAGGATACTGATGTAAACTCATTACGCTGTGCCCCCACCCCCTGCTGTGTCTCACTCTCAGGCTTCCCCGGGCCCGGACTCCCTGCTGTGTCGCGCTCAAAGTCTTCCCCCTTCTATGTCTCATTAGTGGAGTGGCTCCACTCTTCATCTCCTCTACCTCACAGCACTTCTCCAAACGCAGCTAAATGATTGCTCCACCCTTAAGCACCCATACAAGAGCAGGGCACACACACGCAAACATACGCACACACACAGAAACATACACACACACACGCACACACACGCGCACACACACAGACACATACACACACACACGCAAACATACGCACACGCACAGACACATACACACACACACGCAAACATACGCACACACACAGAAACATACACACACACACGCACACACACGCGCACACACACGCAAACATACACACACACACGCAAACATATACACGCACACGCAAGCATACACACACACATGCAAACATAAACATGCACACGCAAACATACACACACACATGCGACTTATACAGATACACACGCAAACACACACTCAAACATACACTTACGCGCAAACAAACAAGCCCAAACATATTTACAAATAAGTTGACGTACACACACACACTTGCACAGTCAAACACTCAAACACACACATCTCATTACACCAAGTAAATCCAAGTTTGATCTTGATCTTTGAGGAACTTAAATCAGTTAGTGGTCTTCAACTCTTCAGGAGGTCAGTCAGTGAGCCTAGAACAACAAAGTCTCCAACCAACTTAAACATCTAAACACACCATTCAGATCCATTATCCTGTCTAGTTATGGTTGTGTGCGTGTGTGGCTTGATGGTGCCCTCTCTCACACACACACACACACACACACACAATCAGGTTCCCTCACACACACACACACACACACACAATCGGGTTCCCTCACACACACATACGCTTACTATGTCACAACACCCTTATCCCTCCTTTAGATCTTTGCGGAAGGTGTGTGAGTCATAAGTCATGTGACTGAGTGGCTTGTTAAGGGGGGAGGGAAGGGGGGAGATTTACAGCGAGAGGTGCTCTACACATTACAGAACAAACCTCCCCCCCCCTCACCCACATCCTCCATCATCCATCATCACAAGGCCCCCTGTGACAAACTCCTGAACTCATCCCAGACCAGGATACACACACACACACACATACACGCACACACACACACACACATACACACACGCACACACACACACGCACACACACACACACACACACACGCACATACACACACACACACATACACACACACACACACAGGGTAGGGTACGTGAACTTACAAAAGGAAATTAAATACCTGCATCTCTGCCGTCCCTCCCTCTTCCCCTGTCTGGGACGATGACGATCTGCTTGCGTGGAAGACGACAGTATTGGCTGGAAGGAGGAGGCACGAGGGGAAACCGATCTCACGGACAAGGTTGTAAATCCGGAAAGCTGTTAGATCTCCTGACGTCTGCAGCAGAGGGGACACCCACGATGGGGTTGATCTCTCCACACTAAAGATCTTCATGATAGCTCCCATGATAGCTGAGCACGTGTAATGGTGTCGATGGCAGACGGCTATTATACCATGCTGGAGATGATAGGCAGCTATTACAGCGTGAAAGCTACGGGATTTATCATAGTTTATATGACAGCTGGGGCCTCTTTGAAGAGTGAGATGATAGGTCAGATTATGGTTTAGATGTTGTGGGAGGGAATGGGATGATGTGCTTTTATTAGCTGTTAACCTGAATGAACCAATAGACTTTCTGGATCGGTTTCCTCACATAGCTCCACCCAGGTATGCTGCACCATGCATAACTCCGCCGAATCAGAAAAGATTTAACTGTTGTTGTGGGGGTTTTTACAAGCGATTTCACAAAGGGATTTACATACGCTCATTGAACTGCATCTAAACTGACATAAACCTTCTAGATGTGTCTCCCACCTAGCTCCACCCAGGACTGCTGCCCCACCTGGTCTTGGGTGAGTTTGTTCGGTCAGTAGGGGATCACGGTTGACACCGGCGCCGCCACAGCTCATTTGCTGAGCGCTAACGAGAAAATCTTGCTAATTGGCTAGAGCAGCAGGAGACGATGTGGAAAACGTGTGTTCTTTGTCTATGATTGGTTAATGGCTTAGTCGCCATGTACTGCTCATTTGCATATTCTCATTTCCGAAGAACAATAGCAGCCAATTAGGAGATATGAAAACAACTAAGACCTGATAAGAGATATCTCGTCTGTGTGTGTGTGTGCATGCATGCGTGTGTGTGTGTGTGTTGTGTGTGCTGGGTGTGTGTGGTGTGTGGTGTGTGGTGTGTGTGTGTGTGCGTGCATGCGTGTGTGTGTGTTGTTGTGGTGCGCCGTGCATGCGTGTGTGGGTGTGTGTGTGTGTGTGGTGTGTCGCTGAGCGTGTGGGTGTGTGTGTGTGTGTGCGCGCGTCGGTGTGTGGTGTGTCGTGTGTGTTTGTGTGCCGTGCATGGCGTGGTGGTGTGTGTGTGTTTGTGTGCAGTGTGTGCGTGTTGTTGTGTGTGTCGTGTGTGGGATGTGTGTGTGTGTGAGGGAGGGAGAGGTGGGAGAGAGAAAGGGATAGAAGGAGAAATAGAGAAGCTAGCGATGGACAGAGGGACAGGAGAGAGAGTCATGTGAAATGATAATGGTGACTGAGTCGAGTCTGGTATGCAGATGTGAGTGTGTATGCGACATACACAACCTTGTGTGTATCGAGGTACACAAAGCTAATTACCTCTGTCTGTGTGCTGGTTGTGCTGCTGTGGGGTGGAGGGTAGGGTGTGTGTGTGTGTCGGGTGCGTGGTGTATGTGTGTGTGCCTGCGTTTGTGTGTGTGTGTTTTTGTGTTTTTGTGTTTTTGTGTTTTTGTGTTTTTGTGTTTTTGTGTGTGTTTCTTGTGAGTGTGTGTGTGTGTGTGTGTGTAGTGGTGTTGAGTGTGTGTGTTGTGTGTGCTGTGTGTGTGTGTATTTTTGTTTTGTGTGTGTGAATACGTCACCTCCAAGTTTGCCATTGTTGGGGGAAGAATTCAATATTAATGTCTCCACTCTGCATGTTACCCTCGCTCCAGAAGCAGCTCAGAAGCAGCTCAATACACAGGCATCTTCTCTTCTACAACAGAGGTCATGATGGATGGGCTGTTTGCATAGGAAGAGAAGTGTGTGGTGAGATTGGTGGGTGTGTGGTGTGTGCGTGAAAGAGAGAGTGTGTCGCTTGTGTGTTGGTCTGTGTGTGTGTGTGTGAATATGAGAGTGTGTGTGTGTATTGAGAGCGTGAGGGCGTGCGTGACAAGGAGAATTTGCTGATGTGGTGTCGTAACGACAGTGGGTGTGTGTAGTGTGTGTGTGGTAAAAGAGTGTTGGGGCGTCGGTCCCAGTGTGTGGAGGATGAGTGGCGTGTCGGTGTGTCTGTGTGTGTGTGTGTGAGTGTGACAGAGTGTGTGAAAGCAGGTGTCAGGGAGGCCCTGTACCTGTGTGAGGCTTGTGTGTGTGTGTGAATACAAGTACAGCGTGTGTGTGTGTGTGCGGTGTGTGTTGTGTGTGTGCGTGTGTGTGTGAAAGAGGAGCTGTGTGTGTGTGTGCTGTGTGTGTGGAAGAGTGTGTGTGTTGTGGTGTGTGTGGAAGAGGTGTGTGTGTGTGTGTGGGTGTGTGTGTGTGTGTTGTGCTGTGTGTGCATGTAGAGGTTATGAGGTTATGTCTGAACAGGGTTTTATTTGGCGTTTGGTTCATAAAGTAGAGTCCTCATCGTTAACTGAATAATGAAGGTTTTAGCTCCCATTTGGTTTGTTGTCTCTGATCAAGGTAATAAAAGAGAGAACTGCACACACACACACGACACACACAACACAACACAACACATACACACTACACACACACGCACCACACAGTGACCACGACACACAGTACACACACATACACCACGCACGCACACACACAAGTACACACACACGCACACGCACAGTAACAGCACAGTACACACAGCACACGAGTAACACACACACACACACACACACGAGTGATAGCAGCGAGTGAGCACCAGCAGCGAGCGGAGCTACACCACAGTAGACACACACATGACCACCCACACACACACACACACACGCACACAAAGGCACCTAAAACACAAAACACAGACGCACACGATGGAACACACACTTTTGCAAACACACATACACACTTGATGGAGTTCTTATAGCCACTTGACAGCAGTACTTTTTCACTTTAAGGTGACAGCAACAGTTAAAGTGTATTGATTACTTAAATCTCTCTGTGTGCACTTACGGTTATTCTAGAATTGTTTAAGTCAACGACTTCTGGAAGGCCCCTTCCACATTCTAAACTGAGAGTGTGTTTCTCCTTGGAGACACGACAGTAGACTTCCTGTCTGGGTGTGATGGAATGACAAGCGTGTCATCGTTGAGGGACTAATTCCGGAACTCTGTGATGATGGTGATGGGACCAAATGACAGGCTTCCATCTAACAATCATTCCACCATGTAATTATCGTTTAAGCCATTTATTCTGTCTGTCTGTCCATCATTCCATCTATCTGTCCTTTCTCTCCATCATGTACCCATCCTCTCCACCACCTATTCACCCTCCATCCATCCCTGCCCTATCTCTCTCTGACCTGCAAATGAACACCACTTAACGTGTCTGTGCGGTGTGTGTGCGTCACATACGGAAGCCCTGCAGGTACAGAACAGCATCTCTACAGCGAAGACAGCCATCCGATGTTCCGCCATTGTTTCTCTCTCCCCCAGGACCCGCTCTCCAACGCCTTTACCGATTGGCCATGCTGGATATAATGCCCTTACCGATTGTCTGAGGATGAAAAGGACGAGGAGGAAGAGAAGGAGGAAAAACAGGATGGTGAGGGAGGAGAGAGGGACAGAGACACAGACACACACACACATAACACACACACCAGACACAACACACACGCACACACACAACAACACCACACGCACCACACACACACACAGACACCACACACTAAAAGAGTGGCGTGTAGCCTGTAAACTCCAGGTGTATAATGGGCAGGCAGTAGACAGACGTAGTAGTGTTCAGTCAGCCTGACGGTTCTGTAGTTAGCTTTCTCATTAACCTGCTAATAACTCGACATTGCTGCTCACACGGAAGAACTGTCACTGAAGCAATGGTTGTCCTGGCTCGTGTGTGTGTGTGTGTGTTTTTATTCCTGTGTGTGGTTGTGGAAGTGCGTGTGTGCTTGTTGAAGGGTGTGTGTTTATTCCTGTGAGTGTGTTGTAGTTGCGTGTGTGTCTTTCCTGTGTGTGTGTGTTACACTGATGTGCATTACACGTGTGTGTGTGTGAGAAAAACATGCTGTGTGTGTGTGTGTAGTGTGTGTCTGTAGATGTGTGTTTGTGTGTGCGTTTTCTGTGTGTTGTTTCTGTGTGTGTTTTGTGAGTTGGTGTTTCTGTGTGTGTTTCTGTGTGTGTGTTGTGTCTGTGTGTAGTGGTGTATCGGTCTTTCGGTGAGGTGTTGGGGTTGGTGGGAGTGTGTGTTTTTATTGTGGTGTGTGTGTGTTTCTGGTGTGTGTGTGTTGTGTGTTGTGTGTTTCTGTACTGTCTCATCCAAGTGTCGAGGATGAGTAATCTACACTCAGTCAGGGGGCGAGGGGTAGGGAGCACAGGGAATGCTCTACGCGACGCAGTGAAGAGTGAGTCTGACTTGAAGTATTGAAGAGGATCGGAGAGATTAGGTCGGTGGACCAGGAGAGGAGAAGAGAGCAGGGAGGAGAGGAGGGAGGAGGGGTGAAGAAGTGTGATGGGGAGAAAGGACGAGGTAAAGGGAGGGGAGGAGAGCTGACTGGTGGATCTGTATGTCTGTGTATCTGTGTGTTTGTAGAGGGTGTTAGTCTGTGTGTTTGTAAGAGTGTACCTGTGTGTGTGTGGTGGTGTGTGTGTGTGTTGTGTGTATGTGTGTGTTTGTTTTTGTGTTTGTGTTTGTGTTTTTGTGTGTTTGTTTGTGTGTCCTGTGTGTGTGGGTGTGTGTTAGAGTGTATCTGTGTATCTGTGTGGGTGTAGAGAAGGCTGTATCTGGGTGTGTGTGTGTGTGTTAGAGTGTGTCTGTATGTGTTAGAGTTTATCTGTGTGTATAAGGTGTGTATGTATTGAGAGTGTATCTGTGTGTTTGTGTTAGAGTGTATCTGTGTGTGTTTAGAGTGTATCTGTGTGTGCGTTAGAGTGTATCTGTGTGTGTGGTTACGAGTGTATCTGTGTTGTTAGAGTGTATCTGTGTTGTTAAAAGTGTCATTGTGTGTGGTGTTGAGAGGTGTATCTGTGTGTATTGAGGAGTGGTATCTGTGGTATCTGTGTGTGTATGTTTAATGTGTATCTGTGTGTATAGAGTGATCTCTGTGTGCTTAAAGTGTATCTTGATGATTGTGTTAGAGTGTATCTGTGTGTGTATTAGAGTGTGTATCTGTGTATCTGGTGTGTGTATGTTAAAGTGTATCTGTGTGTTTAGAGTGTATCTGTGTGTGTAACTGTGTCTGTTTCCTGTCTCTGTGTGCTGTGTGTCTCTGTAGAGAGTGTGTGTGTGTACTGTGGGTGTGTATGTTAAAGTGTATCTGTGTGTATTAGAGTGTATCTCTGTGTGTTAGAGTGTTTGTGTGTGTTTTTGTTTGTGTTTGTGTGTGTTAGAGTGTATCTGTGTGTGTGTGTGTGTTAGTAGTGTATGGCTGTGTGTGGTGTGTGTATGTTAGAGTGTATCTGTGTGCGTGTTGTTCGAGTGTATCCGTGTGTGTGGTGTTAAAGTGTATCTGTTATGTGTTTAGAAGTGTAATCTGTGTGTGGTTTTGTGTGTATCTGTGTGTGTTAAGAGTGTATCTCTGTGTGTGTGTGTGTTAAAGTGTATCTGTGTATGTGTTAGAGTGTATCTGTGTGTGTATTGTATCTGTGTGTTGTTAAGAGTGGTATCTGTGTGTGTGTGGTGTGTGTTAGAGTGTATTTGTGTGTTTAGGGTGTACAAGTGTGTTAAGAGCTGGTATCTCTGTGTGTGTGTGTGTGTTAGAGTGTATCTGTGTGTGTTAGAGTGTATCTGTGTGTGTGTGTGTGTGTTAGAGTGTATCTGTGTGTGTTAGAGTGTATCTGTTGTGTGTGTGTGTTAGAGTGTATCTGTGTGTGTGTGTGTTAGAGTGTATCTGTGTGTGTTAGAGTGTATCTGTGTGTGTTAGAGTGTATCTGTGTGTGTGTTAGAGTGTATCTGTGTGTGTGGGTGTGTTAGAGTGCTAGGGGTGTGTGGTGTGTGTGTGTGGTGTGTTAGAGTGTGTGTGTGTGTTAAGAGTGTATCTGTGTGTGTGTGGTGTTGTGGGTTAGATGTGTAATCTGTGTGTGTTAGACGTGTATCTGTGTTGTGTGTGTGTGCTGGTTAGAGTGTATCTGTGTGTGTTAGAAGATGTATTGTGTGTGTGTGTGTGGTTGAGTGTATCTGTGTGTGTTAGAGTGTATCTGTGTGTGTGTGTGTGTGTAAGAGTGTATCTGTGTGGTTTGAGTGTTCTGTGTGTGTGTGTGGTTGTGTTATGAGTGTAATCTGTGTGTGTGTGGGTGTGTTAGAGTGTATCTCTGTGTTGTGTGTGTGTGTGTGTGTGTTAGAGTGTATCTTTGTGTGTGTGTGTGTGTGTGTGTTAGAGTGTATCTGTGTGTGTTAGAGTGTATAAGTGTGTGTGTGTGTGTTAGAGTGTATCTGTGTGTGTGTGTGTTAGAGTGTATCTGTGTGTGTGTGTGTGTGTTAGAGTGTATCTGTGTATCTGTGTGTGTGTTAGAGTGTATCTGTGTGTGTTAGAGTGTATAAGTGTGTGTGTTAAGAGTGTATCTGTGTGTGTGTGTGTGTGTTAGAGTGTATCTGTGTGTGTGTGTGTTAGAGTGTAATTCTTGTGGTGTGTGTGTTAGAGTGTATGCTGTGGTGTGTGTGTGTATGTTAGAGTGTAAATCTGTGTGTGTGTTAGAGTGTATCCGTGTGTGTGTGTACAGGACTACATGAGTGTGAGTGCGGGAGTGTGTATGTGTGTGTATCTGTGTGTTTGTTAGAGTGTATCTGTGTGTGTAAGAGTGTATCTGTGTGTGTGGGGTGTGTGTGTTTAAAGTGTATCTGTGTTATGTGTTAGAGTGAACTGTGTGTGTTAGTGGATCTGTGTTGTGGTTATGAGTGTATTCTGTGGTGTGTGTGTGTGGTGTTAGAGTGTATCTGTGTGTGTTAAGAGTGTAAGGGTGGTTAACCGTAGTGTATCTGTGTGGGGGTGTGTGTGTGTGTGTGTTTAGGAGTGATCTGTGTGGTTAAGAGTGTATCTGTTGTGTGTGTGTGTGTGTGTTAGAGTGTATCTGTGTGTGTTAGAGTGTATCTGTGTGTGTGTGTGTGTTAGAGTGTATCTGTGTGTGTTAGAGTGTATCTGTGCATGTGTTAAGATTGTATCTGTGTGTGTGTTAGAGTGTATCTGTGTTGTGTGTGTGTGAGAGTGTGTTTCTGTGTATCTGTGTGTGTGTGTGTGTGTTAGAGTGTATCTGTGTGTGTTAAGAGTGTATCTGTGTGTGTGGTGTGTGTGTTAGAGGGTAATCTGTGTGTGTTAGATGTGTATCTTGTCAGTAGTGTTGTGTTGTAGAAGTGTATCTGTGTGGTGTTAGTGTAATCTGTGTGTGTGTGTGTGTGTGTGTTGTTTAGGAGTGTATCTGTGTTTGTGTTAGAGTGTATCTGTGTGTGTGTGGTGTGTGTAAGATGTGTATCTGTGTGTGTGTGTGAGAGTGTATTCTGTGTGTGTGTTCGTGTGTTCAGAGTGGTGTATCTGTGGTTGTGTGGTTTGTGTGTTAGGTGTAATCTGGTGGTAGAGGTACGTGTGTGTGTGTGGTGTTTAGATGTGTCTGTGTTGTTTGTGTGTATAAGTGTGTGTGGTGTGTTAGAGTGTATCTGTGTGTGTGTGTGTGTGTTAGAGTGTATCTGTGTGTGTTAGAGTGTATCTGTGTGTGTGTGTGTGTGTGTGTTAGAGTGTATCTCTGTGTGTTAGAGTGTATAAGTGTGTGTGTGTGTGTTTAGATGTGTAATCTGTGTGTGTGTGTTGTTGAGTGTATCTGTGTGTGTTAGGGTGTCTCTGTGTATGGTGTGTGTTGTGTAGTGTGTTAGAGTGTATCTCTGTGTGTTAGAGTGTATAAGTGTGTGTGTGTGTGTTAGAGTGTATCTGTGTGTGTGTGTGTGTTAGAGTGTATCTGTGTGTGTGTGTGTGTTAGAGTGTATCAGTGGTATCTGTGGTGTGTGTTTGAGTGGTAATCTGTGTGTGTTAGAGTGTATCTGTGTGTGTGTGTGTGTTAGAGTGTATCTGTGTGTGTGTGTGTATGTTAGAGTGTATCTGTGTGTGTGTTAGAGTGTATCCGTGTGTGTGTGTGTTAAAGTGTATCTGTGTATGTGTTAGAGTGTATCTGTGTGTGTTAGAGTGTATCTGTGTGTGTTAAGAGTGTATCTCTGTGTGTGTGTGTGTTAAAGTGTATCTGTGTATGTGTTAGAGTGTATCTGTGTGTGTTAGTGTATCTGTGTGTGTTAAGAGTGTATCTGTGTGTGTGTGTGTGTGTGTTAGAGTGTATCTGTGTGTGTTAGAGTGTATAAGTGTGTGTTAAGAGTGTATCTCTGTGTGTGTGTGTGTGTTAGAGTGTTCTCGTGTGTGTGTGTGTGAGTTATTTGTGTGTGTGTGCTGTTAGAGTGTATCTGTGTGTGTGGTGTGTTAGAGTGTATCTTGTGTTTAGAGTGTATGCTGTGTGTGTGTGTTGTTAGATGTGTACTGTGTTGTGTGTGTTGTATTGTGTGTGTGTGTGCTTAGAGTGTATCTGTGTGTGTGTGATGTTAGAGTGTGTGTGTGTGTATGGATCTGTATAAGTGTGTGCGTGCCAGTGTGTCCCTTCCCCTTAATGGATAACAGAGATTTACGGTTAGTTCTGTGCTCTGGGCCAAACACTCCTATTTCAATTTCCTCACAACACACACACACACAACAACACAGTCACACACACACCCACACAACAACACAGACACACACACACTTTTACTGGCATTTCCATCGTGTGAGTGAAACACAGGTAAGAGTATCGATCAGTGAGAAGAGATTTAGACACACCTGCTCGCAGGATCGTGACAGATTCCACCCATCATTCTGGGAACTTTCCACCTTCGCATCCGCGTTACCGCGGCGACGGAGGTCAAGGGTTAAACCCATACATCTCCTGGAACAGGGTCGCAGGTGTCGAGGGGTCGTCAACAGGAAATAGGAAGAACAGGTGTGTCGTTGTCTCGTCCTGGCTGGAAGTGTGTTTGGTTCAATCCATCTGCTGCCTTGTCTGAGGCAGAGTTAAGTTCAGCAGAGCGAGAACAGAATGGTCTGAGAGCACAGACGCCCTAACTGTCATCGTGTCATCCCCCCCCCCCGTCATCATCCCCCCCCCTGTAGAGTCGTCTCAGGTCACCCCACCACACACTCAGACCCGTCTCCCTAGTGCCTTCCACACAGAGAGACTATGACATCAAAAACACGTCTCCGGGGCAACGCCGGGGACCACAGCCCATAATAAAGGGAGATAAGGAGAGGCCATGCTGTGATTCTGGCTGACAGACAGGAAGTGGTCTTCCTGTTCTCTGTCTCAGACGCCAGTTTGTTTCAGCTGCCGGTTTATTGGACGACTGGGATGTAAGTACCCTTTATCTGGACTGAACAGGTGGAGAGAGAGAGAGAGAGAGAGAGAGAGAGAGAGAGGAGGGGGAAGGAGAGAGAGAGAGAGAGGAGGGGAAGGAGAGAGAGAGGAGAGAGCAGAGGGAAGGGAAGAGAGAGAGAGAGAGAGAGGAGGGAAGGAGAAGAGAGAGGAGGGGGAAAGTGAGCGAGAGAGAGGACAAGGAGGGAGGAGGGAGAGAGAGAGTGATAGGGCAGAGATTAGACGGGGAGAAGCACGTACCGGGGAGGGGCGCGGTGGAGAGAGGGGAGAGAGGGCAGAGAGAAAGAGAGAGAGAGAGAGATGAGGGACGAGGCAAAAGGGGAGGGAGAGACGAGAAGGGAGAGATGAGGAGGGGGGGAGAGGGCAGAGAAGAGAGGGGAGGGAAAAGGAGAAAGAGAGGGCCAGAGTGAGAGGGGGGAGAGGATCGAGACAGCGAGAGAGAGGGGAAAGAGGGATAAAGAGAGAGAGGGCAGAGAGTGAGAGAAGCGGGGGAGCAAAAGGGGAGAGAGAGAAGGAGTGTGAGGGTAGAGAGTGAGAGAGGGGGGAAAGAGAGACGGCAGAGAGAGAGGGGGGAGAGAGGGATAAAGAGAGAGAAAGGGGGGAAGGGAGAAGCGTGAGAGAAACAGACAGAGACGGACAGAGAGAGCGTACTGAAGTCGATTCCATTATGAAACAGGAAGCTGATATGTACTTGTGAAAGTTCCAGTCTGGATCCAGTCAGAGATGCCAACACTCCATTTGTCTCAAGTGAACTGCTCCACTTGTGGATTCGAAACATTGTTGGACAAAAAATCCTAAGCCTCAATTCAGCACTGCTGCTTTGAACATCAGGACTGACTGAACCTCAATCTTTTTTTTGCACATGGCTTCTTTTCAGAAATAAAATCAAAGAAATTAATTGGGAAGAATGAAGGTTAACGACCCCTAAGATCACCAGAGACTCAGCGTGTGTGTGCGTGTGTGTGTGTGTGTATGTGTGTGTGTATGTGTTATGTGTGTGTGTGTATGTGTGTGTATGTGTGTGTGTATGTGTGTGTTACGTGTGCGTTGTTATGTTAGTCCTGGTGTGAACCAGACTTGACTTGTATAACGACGCACATTAACCAGAATGAAGTCGTTGCCAAAGGAAAAAGCCTTCCGACGCTAATTAATATTAGAATGTGACCCAAACTGGAGACAGCTGAGCTAATGTGGGCCAACACAACGTGCATCTGCACCACAGAGGAAGAGCGCTAACACAACGCTTCATTCCAAGACTGCAACGAGCTAATAAAGACGAATTAAAAGGAGAACAAAGTGGAAATGAACTGAAACGCATTAGCATTTTTGCTACGTGTTCAGCGAGTCTCGTAACCCAGCCACGCTTGTGTCGACGTTAATTAACGCCACTGCAACGACGTGGTTTAATGGATAGAAATTAGGGAATGAAAACGACTGTGAGTCCGGGTTGTTATTAGTTACGCTGTGACCGTGACGACAGTGGGATTCTTTCTTCCCACCAAAGACTCGCGTGAGAACCTAAGAACTGTAATAATCATTCCACCACAGGAAGCACCGACCTCAAAATTGATTTTTGGCGATAATTCTTTTCGCTTGATTCTGATTGGCTGCTGGTCGTAGTGAATTGAAACGAGACCATGGCAACCACTTCTTCACAGTTCTACAGAAGATATATAATTGGGAAAATAAATCATATGACTACATTCTGTGGTCACAGCAGATAAAAAAGGAACATTGGAACAGTGTCGATAGAAAGCACAAACATAAGATCAAGCTACAGGTGTCCAGGATTGCCCGGTAAACATTAGCTCTGTCTCAAACATCAGGATATCTGAGGACATTCGGACAAAAACAAGAATAAGATTCTGCTGAGAGTCGTCCTGCTAATTTTAGAGAAGTTTTTCTGTTTCAACACCAAGCAGGAATATGTGTCCAGAGACAGAGAAATACTTGTCTGGACACGGACCCTCGTCAGGGCCCTTAGGTGTCTGAACATGGACCCTCGTCGGGGCCCTTAGGGTGGCTGAACATGGACCCTCGTCTGGGCCCTTAGGTGGCTGAACATGGACCCTCGTCTGGGTCCTTAGGGTGGCTGGACATGGACCCTCGTAGGGGCCCTTAGGGTGGCTGAACACGGACCCTCGCCTGGGCCCTTAGGGTGGCTGGACACGGACCCTCGTCGGGGCCCTTAGGGTGGCTGGACACAGACAGAGCCTGGCACTTCTCCAGGTTAAACACCCACATAAGCTTGGCCAAACACAAAGACAAAATTAAAAGTTCAACGGAAGTCGATCGCAATGAAAGATCTAGCCGTTCAATACCGGGAACTGCGAACCATTAACCTTGGACCGACCACTAACCTTGGACAAACCGGTAACGGAAAACACGCTCCCGGTGGAGGGATGTTGCCGGTGCAAGTTGGTCTTAACGAGCATGTGGTCTGGAAGCCAGGACATGTTCCTGAAGGCCTCCCAGACAAACAATCACACTCCTCATTCACCTCCAGAGTGACTCATTAAGCGGTTATCGATTGCTTCTGCCTTGGACCACCGGCGGACATGTCTGGCTGTCTGCTTCGAAAGCCTGGCCACCGATTAAGGGGGGGCACACCGGGGAGGAGTGGGCAAGGGTGGATTGAGGAGATGAGTGGGCAGGGAGGATAAGGACGGACTGGGATGATAGGGAAGAGGATGAGAGGGGAGAGGGGAGGGAGGATGGAAGGGTGGGAGGGAGTGTAGGGATGGGGATTGCAGATGGAGGGGGATAGAGGGAGGGTAAGGGGAGGGGGAGGGAGGATGAGAGGAAGGGGAAGGGTAGGAGATTGAGACACTCTGTCACGCCACACACAGCAGACACGTGGTCCACTTCAGGAGCGTACAGCGCGCGAGTGCGCGCGGTCTCACGCAGGTCACGACGCGTCAGACACCAACACCTCAAAATCCCCCCCCACACACACACATTACACACACCCACACACACCAGAGAGACACAGACACCAAACTCTATCACACACACACACACAAGTACACTTCCACACACACCCACACACAGAACACAGGACACCAAACATCTACACACACACAGGTACACTTTACCCAACTCACACACAGAGACACAGAACCAGGACGCTATCTCGCTCATACACACCACACAACACACACAAAATCACACACAGAGACACAGACACCAAACACAGTCCTCTTTGGTCTGCTCCCGGCCTCTTTCCGTTGCTAGCTCAGTACGGTAGCTAACTCCCCACGCCATGGCTACGGTAAAGCATGACCAGGAAGGTGGACCTGCTTGGTAAAACGTCCACCTGTCGATGAAGAAACATTGGTGTTCAGGGTTTAACATGCACCAGGCCCACGCATAAATGTAGTCGCTGTCTAGCTGTGTCACCCAGCTTCCTGTGGCGTAGCGTGGATGGCGTTGTGTAAATACGTAGGCTGACGTGAACAGCTGGAAAGTTGAAATGGTTTGTTGGGATGTGGACGGATTAGAGCTTCATCCATTTACAGAAGCTGAGTGCTGCTTTTCAGAAGGTCATCCTAATTGTAACGCTCAAATTAGCATCTGCTTTGCAGCTAAATTGACCTGTCTAACTGTCACTTATTCTCTGTGTCTCTTTCTAGTCTCTCCTCTCTTGCTACTCTCCCTCCTCTCTCTTCTCTCTCCCTCCCTCCCTCCCTCCCCTCCCCTTCTCCTCTCTATCTTCCCTCCTACCTCTCTCTTCCCCCTCTTCTCCCCCCCTCTCTCTCCCTCCCTCTTTCTCTCCCCCCTCCCTCCTTCCTCTCTTCCTCTCTATCTCCCTTCCTCTCTCTCTCTTCCCCCTCTTTTCTCTTCCCCCTTTTTCTATCTCCCCACTTCCCTCCCTCTCTATCTCCCTCCTCCTTCTCTTTCCCCCTCTTTCTTCCCCTTCTCTCTTGTCTCCCTCCCTCCACAGTCTCCCTCGGTTGTCTATCTTGGATCTGATCCAAGATTCTATCCCACCTTCCTGATCTCCAGTGTGGTGGAGTAGGCAGCCTTATCGCCACCTGTCAATATCACGCACCGCATCCAGCCAGCCAGCCCCACTTCACCCACCCCATCCACCCACCCTATTCACCCACCCAGCCCCACTCCACCCACCCCATCACCCCACCCCACCGCCCCCACCCCCCACCCAGGACCCACTCCCCCTGAAGCGGAGACCATGTTCTCATGTAGATGCTTGTCGAAATGAACGCACGTCCAGTTTTATCAATCTGATGTCAACACTGCTGTGGAGGGATAGAGGGAGGGGGAGAGGAGGGCGGGGAAGTGAAGGAGCAGGAGGGGAAAGGGGAGGGGAAGGAGAGGTGGAGGAGGAGAAGAGAGAGGGGATTGATAGATGGGGTGGGAAAGGGCTGGAGAAGGAGAGGAGATGGTTGGATGGTTGGCATCTCCTCCTCTGTGATTTCTTTCAGAAGACCTCCAGACCTCAGGTGTCTGCAGGACCCCAGCAGTGAGGGCTGCCCGTTCAGATTCCTGACAGAAACAAAGGCTGCTTGTCTGGAAGGAGGCTGGAAGTGACAAGGTGAAGATTGACTAACAGGTTTCTGTGTTTGGTCCACAATAGTCCCGTCATCTCGAACACGCAGCCACACAAACACACTGCCACAAACAAGACACGGTACATGCCCGGCAATGTAGACACACTGCGCCCACACACAAACAAGCATATCTGTTGTTGCTCTAAGAATCCAACCACACTCATTTCTTTACAGCGGCGCCGTTCATGGCTGCAAATCAATTTGTGTGAACATCAAGAGGTCCTTCTCTGTGTGATGGAGAGAGATAATAGGATGTTAGTTTGACAGCGTTGGTATCAGAGCGTGTTGTTGTGGTTAGGGAGGTGCTGTTGGACAAAGCGATGCTCCTCTCCTGGCCTTCTCTTCATACACAGGTGAAACGGATTGATTTCCTGTCCCAGTTTCCACCTTCTAACGCCTCAAAACATCTTCTTCTTCTTCTTCTTTTCTGTGGCCTTCAGGCTGAAAAGAGGCTCAGGTTACTGTGTGTGCTCAGTCTTCTCTTAGTTTCTCGTAAGTCCTCCCCTACTAGTTCCGTCCTGCCTCCCTGATCCTCGTAGTCCCCGCTCTCCAGTCGGCCGCCCCCCCCCGTCCCCCAGTCCCCCAGCCATCCTCCCCTCCAGTCCCCCCAGTCCTTACTTCCTCAGTGCCCCGTCTCCTTCCCCTCAGTCCCCAGTCCACCGCCCTCCGTCCCCCGGTCTCCTCTCCTCAGCCTGTCTCCAGTCCCAGTCCTCTCATCCTGTCTCCAGTCCCAGTCCTCTCCCTCAGCCCCCAGTCCTCCACCTCAGCCCTCCAGTCTCCTCCCCTCCACGTCACCAGTCCTCCTCCCTCTCGCAGGGCACTTCCTCAAGTCCCAGCGTCCTCCCCCAGTCCCCCAGTCCCCTAGTCCAGTCCTCCAGTCCTCCAACCCTCCATCCCCAGCTCTCCCCTCCAGTTCCCAGTCACCCATCTCTCTCCCCCCCAGTCCTTCCCCCCACCCCCAGTCCCCTCCCCTCCAGTCCCCACCTCTTCCCCTCCAGGCCTCCCAGTCCCCCAGCCGTCCTCCCCCCCCATCCCCCAGTTCCCCTCCCTCAGTTCCCCCGACCCAGTCCTCCTCCCCTCCAGACCCCCAGTCCCCAGTCCTCCTCCCCTCCAGACCCCCAGTCCTCATTACGAAAGGCTTTCCCCTGCAGCTCCTTCCTGTTGTACCACCATTATATTACTCCACCCCTGCCTGCTCAAATACGCCTACACACACAAACACACTCATCCGCACTCACGCACACTCCAGGCATGCACGCACACTCCGGGCATGCACGCACACTCCGGGCATGCACGCACACTCCGGGCATGCACGCACACATTTGCACTCACTCTCCACACGCGCCGATGGAGGGAAAGATCAGAGGGGAGGGGGGGGGCGAAAGAAGGAGGAGCATGGAGGAGAGAGGAGGAGGGAAGAAGTGAAGCACAGATGTATAAACCAGCATAAAGAAAAGAGAGAGAAGACAGGGACAGGGGGAGGTTAGAGAGCGGTGAAGGGAGGGAGGGAGACAGGGACAGAGGGAGGAGACAGGGAAGTCATAGGGAGGGAGGGGAGACGAGAGGGAGGGAGGGTGGGAGACAGGGTGGGAGACAGCAGTGTGAGGTTAATAGAGGAGAGGAGAGAGGGATGGAGAGGAGGAGCAGTGTGAGGTTAATAGAGGAGAGGAGAGAGGGATGGAGAGGAGGCAGTGTAGAGGTTAATAGGAGAGGAGAGAGGCATGGAGGGAGAGCAGTGTGAGGTTAATAGAGGAGAGGAGAGAGGGATGGAGAGGAGGAGCAGTGTGAGGTTAATAGAGGAGAGGAGAGAGGGATGGAGAGGAGGAGCAGTGTGAGGTTAATAGAGGAGAGGAGAGAGGGATAGGAGAGAGGAGAGTGTTTGAGGTTAGTAGAGGAGAGGAGAGAGGGATGGAAGAGAGAGCAGTTGTGAGGTTAATAGAGGAGAGGAGAGAGGGATGGAGAGGAGGAGCAGTGTGAGGTTAATAGAGGAGAGGAGAGAGGGATGGAGAGGAGGAGCAGTGTGAGGTTAATAGAGGAGAGGAGAGAGGGATGGAGAGGAGGAGCAGTGTGAGGTTAATAGAAGTCTTCCTGGTTAAATGAGCTTGTGGCAGCAGGACCTGCAGATGACAGGCCAGAAACAGGACAGCAGAACAAACAGAGGACGTGAAGAACAGAAGCTATTAATGAGACCTCCTTCTGACTGGGGGAGGGAGGAGGAAGGGAGAGAGAGGGAGAGAGGGGAGGAGAGAGGGGAGAGGGAGAGGGAGATGGAGGAGAGAGAGGAAGGGAGGGGAGAGGAGAGAGAGGGAGAGGAGAGGGGAGAGAGGGAGGATGGGAGGGAGAGGAGATGGGAGAGGGGAGGGGAGAGGGAGGGAGAGGAGAGGGAGAGAGACGGAGAGAGAGCAGAGGGAGAGAGAGGAGAGGGAAAGGAGAGCGAGAGGGGGAGGGAGGGAGAGAGAGAGAGGGAGCAGAGAGGGAGGAGATGAGGAGGGGAGGGGATGGAGAGGGAGAGGATAGGGAGAGAGGATGGAGAGGAGGAGAGGAGGGAGAAGAGGGAAGAGGAGAAGATGAGGTAGAGAGAGAAGATTTACTTTTGGCTGGGGGGTGGTGGGGTGGAAGGGAGAGAGCGGTGCGGGTAAGTGGAGAGGAGACCTCATTTGGGCTGAGGGGGGGATAGGGATGGAGGGGTGGATGGGTGGATGGATGGGTTGATGGATGGATGGATGGGAGGGGGGGGAGGGGCTGATGGGTTCAGTCTCCTGCAGACCGCCCAGAGGCACATCACGCTCTGCTCGCGTCCCGCTTCCGAAACAACTCCCTCCACGCCGCCGTCTTGTTTTGCTCGTGGGGACCGGCGGGGCGGGCGGGGCAAGGACAGGTGTGATGGCTGAGATGTGGGATGCAGCTGAGGGGTGACCTCTGTACGACCCCTGCGTGACAAAGCGAAGCGGTCTGTACTCGAGACGGCCTCGGAAAAACACACGCTGCTCTCTCAAAGTCATCGTGCTCGCTGCTCATCTCAAGCAAAGCCACCATTCAGGGTTGGAGGTTTCAAACTGTGTTTAAAGTCTTTGAAAAAGTTTTTTTTTTTTGGGGGGGGGGGACTTAAGTCTCTTTCGAGCAATTCAATGTCATATCACAGTACACTCACTCACCCAGTTGATAGATATTGAATGAGCGCTGCGGTCGAAACCAGAACATCTCTAAAGCAGCAAGCGAGCCCACTCATTTCCCGGAAATGGCCGACAAAATGGATTCTATAATAGATAGATAGATAATAAATCCCTCCAATGAAAACCTGAGGACAGTGGAGTAAGTGTAGATATCTGAGCTGTGTCCTGCGTCTGTCAAGGCAGGGGGGAGGACTCTGCTGGGAAGGAGGAGGGTAGGAGGAGGGGGAGGGGTACATATGCGGGTTTAGGAGGGGTGGATGAAGGGATGGGGGGACGGATGTGAGGAGGGATGGATGGGGGAGGAAGGAAGGGAGGGATGGAGGGGTGGACTGGACGAAGGGATGAGGGAGGGAGGGATGGATGGGGGAGGAGGGGTGGGATGGATGGAGGAGTGGATTGGACGAAGGGATGGGGGAGAGATGTGGGAAGGGATGGATGGGGGGAGGAAGAAAGGGAGGGATGTAGGGGTGGAGAGGTGGATAGATGAACAGGTGGAGGAACGAAGAGGTGAACCAACGACAAACAGCAGAAAGCTGTCCAGAATCTGCCTAAACCACGATCTTTTGTCTCCTGCCGGTGGAGCAGAAGAATGGATTACAGCTCTGAAAGGCTGTCGGAGGGAGAACTGCTTTAAAAACATATTATCCTTCACAAAGCACCTCCTATGGTAAGATGGGCTAGACCTGGAGGACCACTGGGAGATATTACAGTCCCGGTTACAATACTAAGGAAAACGAAGAAGAACGACGATTCCTCCTTCTTTTCTCTCTCTCTCTCTTCTATATTCAATAAAGCCAATCCTGTTGAATGAGATGTGAAATTGCCTGCTATCAATGCGAAGGCCCCTCGGTAAAAGCCATTTCCAGATGTCTGAATGGAATTGTTCCACCAGTGATTTCAGGGGCGGGTTAATGTCCATTACGAATGCAGAGATAAGCACTGACCATGACCAGAGCTGCTTAGATGCACTGCAACTGCCACCCAATCCCAATCCCAATCCCAGTTCCAATACCAGTTCCAATCCCAGTTCCAATCTCAGTTCCAATTCCAGTTCCAGTTCCAATCCCAGTTCCAATCCCAGTTCCAATCCCAGTTCCAATCCCAGTTCCAGTCCCAGTTCCAGTCCCAGTTCTGATCCAACTCCATTTGAAGGGTGTTTCTATTTCACCAACAGCTGCATTTCAGACTGAATTTCAAAGCCTTCATTTGGCTAAAGATCTTCCTTCTGAGAGGCTGCAAACGTCCAGGCTGGAGAAACGTGTGTACCTTTAAACGAGCTAGCTGCCACGCCCACTTCTCACCTCTCCACAATAACACAGCAGCAAGCACAGGCTGCTACAGAGCAGCAAGCACAGGCTGCTACAGAGCAGCAAGCACAGGCTGCTACAGAGCAGCAAGCACAGGCTGCTACAGAGCAGCAACACAAACACTGTCGTCAGGAATCTGAGGGGGGACAAGAGGAGGAGAGGAGAGGAGGAGGAGATAAGTAGGAGACGAGGAGACGAGGAGAGGAGGAGAAGAGGAGAGGAGGAGAGGAGGAGGAGGAGAGGAGGGGAGGAGAAGAGGAGAGAAGGAGGAGACAAGACAGGGAGGGAGGAGAGGAGGAGAAGAGGAGATAAGGAGGAGAGAAGGAGGAGAGAAGGAGGAGAGGGGGAGATATGGAGGAAGAGGGGAGGAGGAGAGGAGGAGAAGATATAAGGAGAAGAGGGGATGTGGAGAGGAGGAGGGGGGGGAAGAAGAGGAGGAGAGGAGAAGAAGAGGGAAGAGGAGGAGAGGAGGAGAAATGGAGGAAAGAGGGGAGGAGGAGAAGGAAAGGAGATGAGGAGGAGGAGGAGGGAGAAAGGCTGAGGGAGGGGTCAGGACTGCAGAGGCAGAGCAGGAGAGAGGATATTCATAGATAATGGCCAAATTAAATGAGTCCAGCTAACTAATGAGCAAGGGCCTTTCAACACTGGTCCTAGCGATAAGGCAGGCACACACTCTGCAGATGGAAGAAATGAAATGTTTATGTTCCCGGGTGTGTGTGCATGCGTGCGTGTGTGTGTGTGTGTATATGTGTGTATGCGTGTGTGTGTGTGTGCATGTGTGTGTGAGTGTGTGCGCGTGTGCGTGTGTGTGTGCGCAAGGTAACAGAGGGATAATTTCCTAGTCACTACACAAAGACTGGAGAGAAACTGACAGGGACTATGAGGGGCCAAGAACATAGGATGTGTTTTGTGTTACAGAGAAGGGTGATTAGCACGTCTGTCCGTTCATGCCAGACAAACACTTGGCAGTAAATGATTAGTATTCAACAGGGAAAGCTAATAAATAGGGAGTAACAATAAAGCAACACAAGAAGTCTAAACCAGCTATTCTGCAGAAGCTCAGCTCTCCTCTGATGTCAAAGGATGAGAAGAAAAAAACGCTTTTTCAATCCGTTTTCAGTATTGGGTTCTGCTGAAGTATAACTGGATCTCCAGCGTGAGTCGTATCTGCAGAGTGACCGCGTCAACGATGATAAGCTCCACTCCAGTAGCAGCCCGGCCACGCGTCGTCGATCGAACCAAACAGACCCATCTCATGCATTAATCTGAACAGATTTGGAATTCACCAGTCAGCCAAAGCCCAGCTATTTACCTCCCCGGCACTTGAAAGAGATTACATCTGGAAAGCCCTGTTGTCGCTAAGCCACGATGGAGCTGTCCAATGTTGCTGCAGCTCACAGCTGCTCTACCAGAGAGCGACTCTTTGCCTGCCGCTCGCTCCGTGACCAGGACCAACTCTGCTGCCTCTAGCCAGTCTGAGATTACTGGGCTGATATGACCCCTGACCTCTGACCTGCCTTCTCCGTCCCAGCTGGAGTTCTGACCACTGGACTGAGGGGAGGAGGAGGGAGTCGGGGGGCTGGGCAAATAGGAGAGAGAGAGAGAGAGAGAGAGAGGGAGGGAGGAAGGGAGAGAGAGAGGAACATATGGAGGGAATTGAGGAGGTGGAAGGTGGGAAGGAGGAAGAGATGGAGTGATGGAGAGAGAGGGAGACAGAGAGAGAGGGAGGGAGGTAGGGAGTGAGGGACCAAGGAAGACATGTAGGGAAGGATGGAGAGAGGGAGGGAGGAAAACAGGAAAGCAGGGTAACATGGAGGGAGAGAAGGAGGGATGGATAAAGGGATGGATGGAGGGATGGAGAGAGAGAGAGGAGGGATAGAGGGAGGGAAGGAGGAAGAGATGGAGTGATGGAGAGAGAGAGAGAGAGCGGAGGGATGTAGGGATGGAGGTAGAGAGGGAGGGAGGGATGGAGGGAGGAATGGATAGAGGGAGGGAGGGATGGATGGAGGAAAGGAGGGATGGAGGGTGAGGTGAATCCAGGGTCAGTGAGGGATGGATGGAGGGATGGAGGGAGGGAGAGAGGGAGGGAGGGATGGAGGGAGGGTGAGGTGGATCCAGGGTCAGTGAGGGGCAGCCATTAGCTGTGGCTGTCTGAGACATCTGCCTGCTCTGATTACTGTCACAGCTGGATGAACCCAGGAGAGTGGATGTATGTGAATGTTTGTGGGTATGCTTGTGTGTGTGTTTATGGGCACGGGTGTGTGTGTGCTTGTGTGTGTGTATGTGGACGTGGGTGTGTGTGTATGTTTGTGGGTGTGGGTGTGTTTGTGGATGTGCTTGTGTGTGTGTTTGTGGGTGTGTGTGTGTGTTTGTGGGTGTGGGTGTGTGGGTGTGTTTGTGGGCGTGGGTGTGTGTTTGTGGGCGTGTGTGTGTGGATGTGGGTGTGCTTGTGTGTGTGTTTGTGGACGTGGGTGTGTGGATGTTGGTGTGCTTGTGTGTGTGTTTGTGGGCGTGGGTGTGTGGATGTGGGTGTGCTTGTGTGTGTGTTTGTGGGCGTGGGTGTGTGGATGTGGGTGTGCTTGTGTGCCAAAGTGTGCCTGCGAGATGATTTGAATCTCTCTGTCCTCCCCTCCCTCAGGTGTGGGTCCAGTACTGAACACATCCTGGTACCTGTGTGTTCCTAGCAGAATGAACACACACACAGAACACACAAACACAACAGGACACTGAGGCAACAAGAAGAAGGTAGGAGGTAGGGTAGGGGGGCAGGGTGAAGGGCAGGGTGGGGGGCAGGGTTTTTCTGTCGACACTGAGGGGAGCGGCCACAGGTAGGGGCAGAGAGGGGAGCACCTGGACTGGGGCGGCGCAGGGTTAGGGGCAGAGACGGGGCAGGGCTAGGGGCAGCTCCAGGTGGGGAGCCGGTGGGGGCAGAGAGGGGGCAGGGTAGGGCAGGATAGGGCAGGGCAGAATAGGGCAGGATAGGGCAGGGTGCAGCAGGCAGGATGGGGGCAAAAAGGGGGGCAGGGGGGAAAGAAAAGACAACAACATTTATCCCAGAGTGCCAAGTCAACATTTCCACAATCAGTGGTGCGTTTTAGTAAGCGACAGGGAATCCGATTGCCTCATAAATGATTTCTAAGCTCTCAATTATTGACGAGGAAATGGAGAGCTCTGATTGGCTGTCTGCTTTAGGAAGCAGGGCATCTCTCCATGTGCACGATGGACTGTACCCTGCGACGCTTCCATCCACTATGCACACCACACAAGCCGTACACGTCACCCCCTATGAACACACCACACACACACACGCACTCCTCACACACCTCCCACAAACACGTTACACACACACATACACACACAGCAACACGTACACACACACACATACACGACACCAGCAACTACGTATGTACAACATGCACACATACACCACCAGGAACCAGTACACACCACAGAAGGACACCTCACACACACACACCCAAACAAACACACACAAACTCACACACACACATATACACACCACAGCCAACAACGCTGACACACACACACACACACCACAATACACAATCTCTTCTCTCACTTCACACACACACGTCACACGATCTCTCTCACTCACACACACACACACACACATCACCTCACACAACCACACACAACCAACCACAGAGAGAGATGAGTGATGGAGAGAGAGGAAAGAGAGAGAGCGAGGAGCGTAGGAGTGAGGACAAGGAAGACCCATGTGGGGAAGGATGGAGAAGAGGGAGAGAGAAGCGAGGAGGAAAACAGGGAAAACAGACGTAACATGGGGGAGAGGAAGGAAGGGATGGATAAAGGGAGAATGAGAGAGATAGAGAGACCGAGAGAGAGGAAGGGGATAGAGGGAGGGAAGAGAAGAGAGGGGGGGGGGGTTGGAGGGGCTGTGTGTGTTTTTGGAGGGGGAGGGGAGGAGGGTAAGAGGGAGGAGGATGGAGGAGGAATGATAGAGGGAGGGATGATGGAGGGTGAGGTGAATCCAGGGTCAAGAGAATGGATGGAGAGGGATGGAGGGAGGAGAGAGGGAGGGAGGGATGGTGGAGGTGAGGTGGATCCAGGGTCAGTGAGGGATGGATGGAGAGGATGGAGAGTAGGAGAGGGAGGAGAGGGAGGGAGGGATGGAGGGAGAGGAGGGAGGGGAGGTGGATCCAGGGTCAGTGAGGGCAGCCATAGCTGTGGGCTGCTTCTAGACATCTGCCTGCCTCTGATTACTGTCAAAGCGATGAACCAGGCAGAGGTGGAGTGTTATTGAATGTTTGTTTGTGTTTGCTTGTGTGTGTGTTTATGGGCACGGGTGTGTGTAACGTGTGCTTGTGTGTGTGTATTTACTTGTGTATGTGTTTCTGTGTGAGCGGGCGTGCTGTTGTTTTTTTTAACATATGTGTGCATACGTGTGTGTGTTTGTGGTGTGTGGTGTGTTGTGTGCGTGTGGAGTGTGTCTGTCGGCGTGTGTGTGTTTGTGGCGGTGTGTGTGTTGGGGTGTGTTGCTTGGTGTTGTGTTGTGGGCTCAGCGTGGGTGTGTGAATGTTGTCATGTGCTTGGTGGTGTTTGGGCGTGGGAATTTACAGCATAACCATTCTCGCGGCCTCAGTGTGTGGATCTGTGGGTGTTGCTTGTGTGTGTGTTTGTGGACGCGTGGGTGTGTGGATGTGGGTGTGCTTGTGAGTGTGTCATTGGGCGTGGGTGTTGTGATGGTGGTGTGCTTGTGTTGTGGTTTGTGGCGTGCGGTGTGTGATGTGGATGTGCTGGTTGCAAAGTGTGCCTGCGAAGATATTTGAATCCTGCTCTGTGCCGCCCCTCCCTCCAGGTGTGGGTCCAGACTGAAACACATCCTATACCTGTGTGTTCTACAGAATGAACACACCACACAGACACACAAAACACAACACAGACACTGATGCAACAAGAAGAAGTAGAGGTTTAGGGTGAGGGGCAGGTGAAGGGCAGGGGGGGGGCAGGTGGGGGGCAGGGTAGGGGGCAGAGAGGGGCAGGTAGGGGCAGGTAGGCAGCGGCAGAGAGGGGGCAGGTAGGGGGGCAGGGTTGAAGGCAGGGTGGGGGCAGGGTGGGCAGAGAGGGGCAGGTTAGGGGCAGGGGAGGGGCAGGATGAAAGGGAGGAATGGGGGTGAGGGGCAGGGTGCGGGGCAGGATGGGGCAAAAAAAAGGGGCAGGGGGAAAGAAAAAAAAAACCCCCCCAACAACATTTATCCCAGAGTGCCAAGTCAACATTTCCACAATCAGTGGTGCGTTTTAGTAAGCGACAGGGAATCCGATTGCCTCATAAATGATTTCTAAGCTCTCAATTATTGACGAGGAAATGGAGAGCTCTGATTGGCTGTCTGCTTTAGGAAGCAGGGCATCTCTCCATGTGCACGATGGTAAATAATGGTTCCCCTGGTACGCTTCCAGTCACTATGACACACACAGCAACACGTATGACAACACACACACACACACACAGCAAAACGTATGAACACCACACATACACACCACACAACACAGGTACACACACACTACACACACAGCAACACGTATGAACACATACACACACAGCAACACCGTATGTACACACACACAACACACAACAGCAAACACGTAGGTACACACACACATACATCGAACACAGGAACACGTACACACACACACACAGCAAACACGTACACACACACCACCAACAGTACACACACACACCATATAACACACACACACAACACCGTACGTTACACACACAACACACACACACACACATACACAATCTCCTCTCATCTCACACACACACGTACACGAGTCTCCTCACTCACACACACACCACAGCACATACACGATCTCTCTCTCGACTCTCTCACACACACTCGTTACACTCTCTCTTCTCTCACTCACTCACACACGTACCACTCTCTCTCTCTTACTCACCCACACCACACATACACACACTCCATCACACACAAACACACAAACAAAAACACAAACACAAATGTACTCCACCGACAATTACACACACACACACACTCCTCTCTCTCTCTCTCACTCACCCACACACCACGTTACACTCTCTCTCTCACTCACTCCCACTCACTCCCACTCACACACACACACACACACACACAGGTCCTGAAAGCTGTTGGATCCCAGCCTTGTCTCAAACAGCCTTTTGTATTGCAGCTGGTCTCTTCTGAACAGGGGATTTCATCATCTCTCCCTCAGACTCATTCAGCTCTAGCTTAGCTTCCTATTTGCATTTAGAGAATTGTTTGCCGCGGTGCTCAGATCCTCGTAAGAAGACCAGGTTTAAACTGCACGAGTCTCCAAGCTAGTCACACGATTCTTGAAAGGGAGACGGACTCTTTGCTCGGGGAGGTATGCCGTGGTGTGTGTGTGTGTGTATCTGGGCTGTGTTGTTTGAGTGTGTGTCTGTGTGTGGGTGTGCCGTGTCTGCGAGGTGTTGGCTATGTTGCGTTCGTGTGTGTTGTGTCTTTGTGTGTGTTGTGTGTGTAACATGTGTGTAACATGTGTACCCTGTGTGTAACACATGTGTACCGTGTGTGTGTGTTTGTGTGTCGTGTGTGTGTGTGTTTGTGTTGTTTGTGTGTGTAGGATGGTGTGTGTGTGTGCTGTGCGATGTTTGTGTGTGTGTGTTGCTGGTGTGTGTTTGTGTGTGTTGTTTGTGTTGTGTGTTCTGTTTTGACACCTTAAGCATCTTATTACAGTTATTTCATGAGTTGAAGCACTTTAGAATCAGTGTAGTTTCAGGTCCTTATTTCTTTTTTTCTCTCTCCTTCCCTCTCTCTCTCCCTTCCTTCCTCCCTCTCTCCCTCCTTTCCCCTCTCTCTCTCTCCCTCCTTCCTTCCTTTCCTCTCTCTCCCTCCCTCCTTACCTCTCTCCCTCTCTCCCTCCCTCCTTCCCTCTCTCCCTCCCTCCTTCCCTCTCTCTCTCCTTCCTTCCTTCCTTCCCTTCCTCTCTCTCTCTCTCTTTCTCTATGCTTTCCTCTATTCATCTTTTTCTGTTTCTCACTTCCCATCTCTTTCTCTCTCTTGCGCTTCGCATTTGGCACTTTTTCTCAATTCACCTTACCCCCCCCCCCCTCACACACACACACACCACACACACTCCTCACCTCACATTCACTCACTCACATACTCACTCACACCTTCACATACTCACTCACCACATTCATTCACTCACTCATTCACACACTCACTCCACTTACACATTCACACACTCACTCACACCAACATTGCACTCACACACTCACTCACAATACTCACACATATTCACACATTCACACACTCACTCACACATTTCCTCACATACTCACTTACACATTCCACACACTCACCTCACTCACTCACTCCACTCAACATACTCACTCACACACACACTCCACTCACTCACCCACGTGCTCTTCAGGATTGTGGTGTTAGTTCAGGCGTGACCCATGTAGATGCAGCGCTGGAACGGGACCATGTGAGTTTGATTGTTTAGTAGCAGGTGACTCAGTCTAGGGTAATATCTCTCTCCCAGATGTGCCCCTTTCTGGAGATACTTAGTGTTTCCTACAGTCATTTGTGCGTCGCTTAGGATGAAAGTGCTACTTAAAAGAATTAAGTGTTTGTTACCAAACGAGCGGCGTTCAGGAGAGTGCGGGCGTGTAGCGAAACGAGACTATATTTCAAAATGCCAGAGTGTGGAAGCCGTTTCCAGGTCAGAGGCATTAAGCAGGTCCTTGCAGATCCGCAGAGAGATGAAACACTGCTATTCTCAAGTTTACAAAGTTTTGTTTTAGAGACTCGGTTCTCTGGGACATTGGGTGCGCTTGATTTGTCTCCTGCTCGGCATTATTGGGGCGGCACTGCCGCGTATTTCCCCTGACGGAGGTGACCCATATCAGCCTCTCTGACGCCACGCGCTGACCCTGACTCTGTGCAGGAGCGGAGGGGGGGGGGGGGTTGTGGCCCCTTGTTTTTCAAAGGGACAACAGGAGGGGTTGGTGTGAACCTGCGACCCTGGAATCGATTTCAAACTCTCAGACAAACAGAGCTGTAGAAATCATCTTGAGAGGGAATTTGTTCAATTCCTTTAGCAGGTTAATCTCACTGAGCATGCATGGAGAGAGAGGAGAAGAGCGGGAGAGGGGGGAGGAGAGGAGGAGGGAGGGGAGGAAGGAGAGGAGAGGAGAGGAGAGGAGAGGAGGGAGGGAGAGGAGAGAGAGGAGGGAGGGCGAGAGGAGAGAGGGGAGGAGAGGAGGGAGAGAGGAGAGGAGAAAAGGGAGAGAGAGGAGAGAGAAAAGGGAGGGGAGAGGAGCGGAGAGAGAGAGAGAGGAGGGGAGAGGAGAGGAGGGGAGGATGAGAGGAGAAGAGAGAGGAGAGGAGAGGAGGAGAGGAGGGGGACGGAGGGGAGGGAGGGAGGGGAGGGAGGGGAGGGAGGGGAGGGAGAGGAGAGGAGAGCGGGGGGAAGGAGAGGAGGAGGGGAAGAGAAGAGAGGAATGGAGGGTAGGAGAGGAGAGGAGGGGAGGATGGGACTGTGGCGAGAGAGTGAGAGAAGAGGAGGGGAGGGAGGAGTGGAGTGGAGAGGAAGGGAGGAGAGGATAAGAGAAACAAACTCATCCCTTCATGTGTATTTCTTCCTGTTTTCTGTGTTCGGCCATTTCCAGCATGTACCTGATATTCATCTTAATCACAGAACAGGAAGTATAATTGCATTTTTGGGTCAAGCAGATGGTGCCTTTGTTGCGAGATTAATTACCTTCCAGGACAACATTAATAAAGCAAATATTTGAAGGGGAAATTCAGTTGGCTAAAGTGCAACGGTACATAGTGGAGCCGGAGGCAGGAGACTGGACACATCTTTTGGGCTCCTAATCTGGTGGAGAGACAAGGGAGGTGGAGGTCTCTCTCTACCTGTCTCTCTCTCTCTCCCTGTCTCTCTCTCTCTCTCTCCCTATCTCTCTCTCTCTCCCTGTCTCTCTCTCTCTCCCTGTCTCTCTCTCTCTCCCTGTCTCTCTCTCTCTCTCTCCCTGTCTCTCTCTCTCCCTGTCTCTCTCTCCCCGTCTCTCTCTGTCCCTGTCTCTCTCTCCCTGTCTCTCTCTCTCTCTCTCCCTGTCTTACTCTCTCTCCCCCTCTCCCTCTCTCTCATTCCCTGTCTCTCTCCCTGTCTCTCTCTCTCTGTCTTAAATCTGTCCTTAGCAGAGGTAGGAGACAGACGGGGGGGAGGGGGAGGGTTTAAACTCCAGGACAGTGGTGGAGGTGTGGAGGCTGTTACCCAGACTGCATCATGGAAATGAAAGCGAGGAAGCGAACCCTCGACGACCACATCAAAGATGAGGAGCAGCTCTCAGCTCAGCTATCTGCCTGTTTCATCTCACTCAGACGCGCGCACACACACACACACACACACACAGGCACACACACATACACACACACACAGGCACACACTCACACACATACTGTCTCTCTCTCTCTCCTCTCTCTCTCTCTCTCTCTCTCTCTCTCTCTGAACTACAAAAGCACACACACACACTTATTCATCCTTTATATCAAGCTTCGTATTGATCAATGAGAATGCTGAGGATGACAGAGGTGTGTTTCCTCTTCCTCTCTCTCTCTCCCCCCCTCCCTTACTGTCCCTTCCTTCAGTACCCCAGGTGGTCATGTCTGTGTTCTCTGCAGGGTCGTGACCCTGAGTCCGGTCTGTGCTTCAGAGGATGAAGTCAAGGAGAGGTCAACAAGCCTCCCATGGCGACAGAATCCAAGTTGGGCGTCAAAGAAGGACGAAAAAAAAAAAACGCCGAATGAGATTTTTGTCTCCACAACTTTGCGCTGTTCAACAGCCCCAGTTCTGAGCTGCATCAGCGATTAAAATCATCAATCTCATTTCTGCTGAAGAATGGATGAATTTGGGCGCTTTACTGACTGTTGCGTCATGATCCACATCTACTGAGAGCTTCGCAAAGCTGTTTAATTCAACGTCCTGCCGATTACGTCATGTTCTAACGAACGATGACAGCGTTCAAACGTTTGATTAAAAGAAGAGACATTCCCTTCGATGCTGATGAGAGGTGTGTGGTGTAGTGTGTGTGTGTGTGGTGTAGTGTGTGTGTGTGTGGTGTAGTGTGTGTGTGTGTGTGGTGTAGTGTGTGTGTGTGTGTGGTGTAGTGTGTATATGTGTGTGGTGTAGTGTGTGTGTGTGGTGTAGTGTGTGTGTGTGTGGTGTAGTGTGTATATGTGTGTGGTGTAGTGTGTATATGTGTGTGGTGTAGTGTGTGTGTGTGGTGTAGTGTGCGTGTATATGTGTATATGTGTATGAGTAATGTGTGTGTGGTGCAGTGTGTGTATGAGTGGTGTGTGTGGTGTGTGTGTGGTGTGTGTGGTGTGTGTGTGGTGTGTGTGGTGTATGTGTGTATGAGTGGTGTGTGTGGTGTGTCTGTGGTGTGTCTGTAGTGTGTGTGGTGTGTGTGGTGTATGTGTGTATGAGTGGTGTGTGTGGTGTGTCTGTGGTGTGTGTGGTGTAGTGTGTGTGGTGTGTGTAGTGTATGTGTGTATGAGTTGTGTGTGTGGTGTGTGTGTGTATGAGTGGTGTGTGTGTATGTGTGGTGTGTAGTGTATATGTGTATGAGTTGTGTGTGTGGTGTGTGTGTGATCTCTGATTCCAGCGAAGGCACTACAAAGGCCTTTCCTTCAGCAGAGAGGCGAGACGGGAAACGCCAACTGGATTATTACACGTTGCACCTGGTGCCAATCCAACAGCAGCACTCCTCTCCCCCCTGACTCCACCCCCTCCTCCCCTCTACCTCCTCCCTCCCCTCTTCCTCCCCTCTCCCCTCTTCCTCCCCCTCCCCTCTTCCTCCCCTCCCCCCTCTTCCCTCCCCCATCCTTCCCACTCTCCTCTACCTCCACCCCTTCCCTCTTCCTCCCCT
>BROE01000017.1:7640662-7648161 GCA_036571765.1 Plecoglossus altivelis | reverse complement strand
GAGGAACGTTCTGGAAGACACCTCTCCACCCTCCGTTTCCAAAACAAGCTCCTTCAACACTTCATTAGACAGTTTTAACTTACATCCAGCCCTGGAGTGGAGTTAATTGTTTTAGTAGAGTCAGTGTGCAGAGTTGTAAGGAACACAATCACAGCTGGAGAGTAACACAGTAAGTGTGACTTTCATCTCTCTTTCTCGCCATTTATCTCTCACATCTGTCTTTCTTACATTTTCATCATTCTTTCAACGCCTCTCCTCCTCCTTCCCTCATCCGTCTTCTACCTCCCCATTCTCCCCTCCTCTACTCGGCCTCCCCGCCTCACCCTCCCTTCCCCTCTCACCTCCCCCCTCACGCTTCCCTCCCCTCCCACTTCTCCTTCCCCCTCCCCTGTTCCTCCCCTCCATCCCCTCCTCCTCTTCCCCACTCCCTCCCCCTCTACATCCCTCCCCACTCCCTCCCCACTCCCCCCACCATCACCCTCCCCACTCCCCTCCACTCCCCGCCCCTCCCCTCCTCCAGACATAACCAGACTAAACCCCCAAGGTGACTTTGAATTCACACAGCATGGAGTTTTCTCTACATCATTTTTTTTTTTTTTTTTAAACAAAAAGACACACACACACACACATACACACACACACACAGACACACACACACACACATACACACACACATATACGGACACACACACAGACACACACACACACAGACACACACACACACACTATTTCTGCAATCAGGAAGCCAGTGTCGACAGTGTAGTAGACCCCGCAGGCTTCTTGCCCTGTCTCTAATTAAAACCAATGTTTAAATACGTTAGCTAATCTATAGACCATTGCAGCACATTCAGACTACAGCATTGATTAGTCTCCTATTTCAAAGAGCCAGGAAAGGCAAACTAATTAGAAGATGTTTGAAGGTTGGTCCTTTTGTCAGAAACAAGAGCGGAACTTTACCCTTGTGGTCGACCGGATCGCAAGATGTCTTTAATGAAACGTGCCACTCGCAAACATTCTTCTTTGTTAACAACAGCCTGAAACAATACTGCTCCGTGATCAGACCAGCAGGCAGAGCGTATTTCACTTTGCGACTCAGACGTTATCCGTTATATCGCATGTTTCACAAAGGGCCGTCAATTGATATCAGATGATATCACCGGTCATAAAGAAAATGCTCAAAGAATTTCCAAACAAAGTGGAACCTTGGGAGAGAATGTTGAACGGAGCCCTTAAGCGAACGTTCTATTGATGATTGTCTTCTAAACGCCGCCACAGCTTAAACACATTCAGCTTGAAGAAACCCCGCCACCATCTACATTGTCCCAACACACGACCAGACAGATTAAAGCCAAATAGGAACAAATAAGACCTCTCTTTAGTTTTATGGTCTGAAACCCTTTCGATTTAACACACATCCACAAGCAGCAAATTTCAGTCAGGCTTTCTCCAGGGACGCCCGCGGCAAACCTGCAGGGGGTCCTGCAGGTGGCCTCAGTCATCAGAATAGTGTCTTGGCCTTGCCACCTCGTAAAACAGAGAGAAAGAGAAAAACTATTGCCTCTGATAGAAAACTCTGTCCTTGTCTTTCTCCTGCCTGTGTTCCATTGATCTGATGGCTTGGAGGCTGCCTCCGTATTAAATCACCTCCAGTTCTGGGTGACGAGTCTCCTGTGAGAGACTCACCTAGCTTTTGTTCCACGGCACACCTGCGATAATAGAAAAGTGCTTCACGCCAAAGGAGCCCTGCCCAATCTCAAACACCTCCATCTTTCTTTCTTTCTTTCTCTCTCTCTTTCTCTCTCTCTATCCCTCTCTCTCCCTCTCTCTCTATTTTTCTCTCTCTCACACACACACATCTCTCTATCCCTCTCTTTCACACACACACACACACAGTCACATTCTCCCTCTCCGTCTCCGTCTCTCTCTCTCTCTTTATCTTGCACCTTCCCTTTCTTTCCCGTTTATTTTCCTTCTCCTAAAACCATGTTGGGTCTTTTGTGGTTCCTGATGGAAAGACCGTTCTGGGTACAAAGTCTGATCGCTGTACAGTCACGACAATTTCTGTGAGGGATTGGAAGGGTTCCTTTCAGTAACACAGAAACACAGAGAGAAACACAAAGGGGGAGAGACGGAGACAGAGACAGAGAAACATAAAGAGAGAGGGAGGGAGAGAAGAGAGAGACAGAGAGAGAGTGATAATATGGGAAAGATAAGCTTTTCTCTTTCATCTCCACATGTTCTCACCACCAAAAGTAAAGGAAATCTTTCCGTGACTTCCAGCCTATCTCCCAGGTTCTTCGGACCATGTCATTGGAGATTTCCCATTGAAGGCGTGAGTCTATGGAGGTGTACAGTGGACCACCGTACAACTAGCTTGAGAGAGATGGAGAGATGGAGCGAGAGGGAGAGAGAAAGAGAGAGAGAGGTGGAGAGAGAGAGGGAGAGAGCGATGGAGAGAGGGAGATAGAGAGAGGGAGAGAGTGATGGAGAGAGGGAGATGGAGAGAGGGAGAGAGAAAGAGAGAGATGGAGAGAGATGGAGAGAGGGAGTGGGTGACAGAGAGTGAGCGATGGAGAGATGGAGAGAGAGAGAGAGAGAGAGAGATGGAGAAAGTTAGAGAAAGACAAAAAAAGCAAAGAGATTGGAAGAAAACTAGTGTTAATGTTGTGTGAGGCTTGATCTAAATTAGCAACAACCCTTCACAACCGATGTCTATTTTGGGTGAGAACCCAACAGCCTTTAGGACCCAGGTGTGTACAAGGCGAACACACTTTCCTGTCCAGCATTTAATTGCATTCAACTGGACAACTCAACTGCTTGCATCCAACCTTCTTCTATGGGAATCACCTTAACCTCAACCCCCACCCTTAGCCCACAAAGCGTTTGTGATTTTAACACCTACATCAACTGCCATTCAGTAAGCAGAGCAAGGCTGAAAATGATAACACATTGCTCCAAGCAACAGTCCTGAGGGAGTTCTTACCCACTGCATTTCTAGCGGCTAACAGCCCAAGTCTCCTGCTCCAGATGGGCTCCATAAATCAGTCTGGCAGGTCTGGGTTCTGGGCTGTAACAGAGCTCCACGGACCCGCTCTACCCACAGACCACTCCACCCACAGACCACTTTACCCACAGACCAGTCTACCCACAGACCACTCTAACCACAGACCTGCTCTACCCACAGACCAGTCTACCCACAGACCAGTCTACCCACAGACTGCTCTACCCACAGACCACTCTACCTACAGACCAGTCTACCCACAGACCTGCTCTACCCACCGACCCACTCTACCCACAGACCCGCTCTGCCCAGAGCTCTGCTCCTCCTCACCTCTGCTGCCTGTGGAGCGGGGCAACCACAGCCAAGTTCATCCTGGGTCGCTCTGGTTTATCTTTGATCGCTCTGGTTCATCCTGGTTCGCTCTGGTTCATCCTGGGTCGCTCTGGTTCATCCTGGGTCACTCTGGTTCTGGTTCTGATGAACAGTTTCCTCCAGGTTCTGGGGCATAAGCAGTAGAAAAGGTCTGTTTCTTCATGGTTCAGACTAGAGATTGATTCTCAGATACCCACCGTCTTTGTGTGACAGCCAGCATGTCCGGCTTCAGGTCTTCAGTCTACGGTGGCAGAAGAGGCAGCTGCCACCTGGTTCTCTTCTGGTTCTCCTCTGGTTCTCCTCTGGTTCTCCTCTGGTTCTCCTCTGGTTCTCTCCTCTGGTTCTCTCCTGGTGAAGACATTCAATGATGGCTGCCCTCTGGGTCCCGCAGTTGGTCGTTTTGTGCTTCGAGCACCAAATGAGACGATCTTCACAGAACGTTCCGGAATAAAGACTGAATGGAATGGCACCTCACCTTAGGAGATGATGCAATCTCTTCTGCTTTTAAAAAGAACCCTGGGAGAGCATTGTGATGTCGAGCCATCCAGGGTGTGCACATGATAAATGAAGAAATGTCGAGAAAGCTATCCTCTTGTGTGATTTTGTTTTGTACATAACTATTTAGGAGGGCGGTATATTGTCTTGCTATTTCACCACAGTGGAGTGTAAGTGAAGGTTTAGGATTTCAGATGTCAGTATGAATGATTCATTCCTTCCTTTATTATTTGCTTTTTTGTTTTTTTTCTTCTTTCTCTTATTTTCTCAGACTGCAGGAGCAAAAAAAAAAAATCCAGTTGTTATGATCCCTGACATTCTTTTTTTCCTGGGAAATTGTGTATCTTATTTCATCTCCACTTAACTTCTCCTCCCTTCTGGAAAACAACCATGGCGTCCCCTGCCTCTTGTGATTGGCCGGAAATTGCCGGCGAGCGCGGCGTTGAGAGGAGAGCTAAAGCGCAGGGCGGAGTGGCGCTGAAGGTCACGGTGATCAGCGACCTGCAGGGACGTGATCCTGGTGACAGGTCTTCTTGTCACACCAAGGCTGGTATCCATGACGTTCAGATCTGAGGACGACATGCAGAGATAAGCACACCGTTATTACCTCCTCCCTCACCTCCCCCTCTCCCCTCCGCCCTCCCTCCCCCCGTTTCCCTCCTCCTCCCTCCCTTCTCGCTCCACATCCAACTCTCCCATCCCTCCCTCCCACTCTTCACTTCTCCCTCCCCTTCCTCCCCCTCACCTCCCTCCCTCAAACTCACCTCCCTCCCTCCATTCGGCCTCCCAGCTCTTCCTCCGCGCCCTCCCTGACCTCCCTCCCCTCCACTCTCCCCATACGCTCCCTCCCACTACTCCTCCTCCCTCCCTCCCTCCCTCCGCCACTCTCCCTCCCTCGCCTCGCCACTCTCCCTCCCTTCCACTCACCCTTCCACTCTCTTCTCCCACCCCCCCCCCTCTTTCTCTTTCCCTCCCTCCGACTCCCCCCCTCCTCCTACCTCCCTCCCACCCACTCTCCCATACCTCCTATCTCTCCCTCTACCTCCTACTTGCTCCCTTCCTCCCACTCTCCACCCTCCATTCCACTTTTTCTCTGTCCCCGTTCCCTAGCTCGCGCTTACGCGTCTCGGGTGCGCCCGCCCTCCCAGTTCGTCCCGCGCTTCTCTTGCAAGGAGAGAGGAGAGAGAGGAGCAGAGGAGGAGAGGCGCGGTAGAAGGGGAGGAGGGCGAGGTAGGGGCCGAAACGGGAGGAGTTGCGGGCAGGGCAGGTTTTTGGTGTGGAGTGTGAGCAAAGGAGAACGCAAGGGAAAAGCAGGGGGCGCAAAAGGAGGGAGGTTGAAAGCAACCCCCCCCCTCTTTCTCTTCCTCCCTCCGACTCTCCCCCCTCCCTCCTCTCCCTCCCACCCACTCTCCCTACCTCCTACTCTCCCTACCTCCTACTCTCCCTTCCTCCCACTCTCCATCCCTCCATCCCACTTTCTCTGTCTCCCTCCCTAGCTCTCTCCTACTCTCTCTGTCTCCCTCCCTCCCAGTCTCCCTCTCTCTCTTCAAGGTAGAGGAGGAGAGGAGAGGAGTAGAGGAGGAGAGGGGCTGGTAGAAGGGGAGGAGGGGTTATGTAGGGTCGTAAACATTGATTTAGTTTGGTCAGGGTTTTTTTTTGGTGTTCATTCTTTGAAATGATAACGAGAGGAAAAGGGCAGTTGTGGAAAAGGATGTGATGTTTGAAATGGCAGGACTGTTGCAGGGAAAATACTTGTCTTTTACTGATTCAAAGATGTATTATATAAGACTCTTTCAGTAAAAAGAGGAGATATCCCTTTATAAACATGTTGTGTGATTTAATGAGGTCTTCTGAGAGTTGTTTAGTAACACTGACAGCTCAACGCCTGTAGAATGTCCATATTAAATGCTTGGAATAGCCCGCTACTTCCCAGCCAATTAGGTTCCAGAATTAACGTTCCAGCCAATTGCCTTCGGCGTGGCGAGCCTTCCAGCTTTTTTATAAAACCACTGTCGACCAAACGCAGGCTGGAGGAACGTTGCTACGACGATGCTACGCATCACCAATCAGCGGCAGGCATTCCTTATGCATTGATGATGCGTAAGGAAGTGAAACGGCCAGCGTCCGATAAGCCTCTTCTTCTGATGGGAGTAATATCATTAGAACTTCGGAGATCGGAATCAGAACCCTCAGAACAATCGATTTCCCACCATGCACCTGAGATATATATATTGCCCTTCATAGCCTCAGCAACCAATGAGAGCGGTTTCTCTACAGCCCCCAGGAAGTCTGGTGAACAATGTTTGTGTACTTATCTTTCTCTTTCTCCCTCTCTGTCTCTCTCACACACACACACACACACTGTCAGATTCACACGCCCTCTTCCTCTCGCACACACACAGACGCACGTACAAACACTCACAGACAAAAAAACACACCCACACACACATCAATCACATGGCGATCAAATATAAACCTGACAGCAGCGCCATGCTTCCAGCCGAGAAGGGGGGCGGGAGGATGGGTCGAGCGAGGCCAGGCTTGACTGAATGCATGATTCTCTAATGGTGCAGAAACACCACCAACTCTGGGACAACAGCAGAAACGCCACAGAAACACCACAACAGAAACACCACAAAAGAAACACCACAAAAGAAACACCACAAAAGGAACACCACCAACTCTGGGACCACAAAAGAAACACCATGATAGAAACACTACAACAGGAACACCACCAATTCTGGGACAACAGCAGAAACGCCACAGAAACACCACAACAGAAACACCACAACAGAAACACCACAAAAGAAACACCACCAACTCTGGGACAACAGCAGAAACGCCACAACAGAAACACCATGATAGAAACACCACAAAGAAAATGCCATTACAGGAACGCCACAACAGAAACACCACAACAGGAACGCCACAACAGAAACACCACAACAGGAACTCCACAACAGAAACACCACAACAGGAACTCCACAACAGGAACGCCACAACAGAAACGCCATAACAGAAACGCCACAACAGAAACGCCACAACAGAAACACCACAACAGAAACGCCATAACAGGAACGCCACAACAGAAACACCACAACAGGAACTCCACAACAGAAACGCCACAACAGAAACGCCATAACAGAAACGCCACAACAGAAACGCCACAACAGAAACACCACAAAGAAAATGCCATAACAGGAATGCCACCAACTCTGGGACAACAGCAGAAACGCCACAACAGGAACTCCACAACAGGAACTCCACAACCGAAACGCCACAACAAAAATGCCATAACAGAAACATCACAACAGGAACGCCACAACAGAAACACCCCAACAGAATCGCCACACAGTCTTAAGACTCCACTGAACTATCCCCCGTCTGCAAACCCTCCGTCTGAGGTAAACACCATTCCATACTTCTGATGGTTTTGAACATCGTTCTACCTCAGCGCTCTCCCTCCTTCCAAAGCGTGAATGTTGACACGCGGTCAACACACACACACACGCGCACAAACAAACCCCCTACACACACAGCAGATGGGACACAAGAGACGCAGTTGCGTGGCCGTAGAAGACAAGGGGGGGCGGGGGTGGGCTAAACATATCCATAGATCAACCATAATATA
>BROE01000017.1:7633162-7638162 GCA_036571765.1 Plecoglossus altivelis | reverse complement strand
CATCTCTCTCTTTGTGTCCTTCCATTAGTCTGTCTCCCTCTCTTTGTCTCTGTCCATCTGTCTGTCTGCCTGCCTGTCTCTCTGTTTGTGTCTGTCTGTCTCTGTCTGTCTCTCTCTCTCTCTTTGTGTCCGTCTGTCTCTCTCTCTCTCTTTGTCTTTGTCCGTCTGTCCATCCGTCAGAGAGGTACATGGTGTCCTGTCCTCACTCCCAGGGCCTGGAGGAAAGGGGCTCAATGGAGAGCACTGAAGGTTAATTAGTTGTGTCGACCATCTGTTTCACAAGAGGCTGAAACTGTAACTGGAGCACGGAGTACCTCACTGTGTGTGTGTGTGTCTGTCTGTCTGTCACTCAGTATCTGTCTGTCCATTTCTCTTTCACACGGCTACACATGAAAAGTCAGCTTGACTGTAAGGGTTAAGGTGAGGATGATAGTGAGGGTTTACGTATAAGATAGGGAGAGAGACAGGGTGAGAGTTAGGGTGAGAGATGGAGTGAGAGATAAGGTGAGGGATGGAGTGAGAGAGGATGAGAGATAGGGTGAGAGATGGAGTGAGAAATTGGGTGAGTGATAGGGTGAGAGGATGAGAGATGGAGTGAGAGATAAGGTGGGAGATGGAGTGAGAGATAGGGTGAGAGATATAGGGTGAGGCTTAAGGCCTAACTGCAGCTAGTCCTCAGACTCACAATCTTCCTGGTCTAGTCAGGAAGTGTCCCTCCAGCAGATAGCTTGTTGAGCAGAGCCCCATGATGTTGAGGTTGGCCGGGCAACATTCCTCACAAGGGCATTTAGAACACAGAGGACACCAAAGTTTAAATGTGTTTACAATCCTCTGAATTATTCATACCTATAAAATATTCACACTTCATTTGCTTGCTGGCTTGTGCTGTAGTGGGAGGGGATAGATGGAGGAGGGAGGGGATGGGAGGGGAGGGGAGGGGAGTGAGGGAGGGAGGGAGGAGGGATGGTTGGACGTGTGAAGGGAAGGAAGGGGAGTGAGAGTATAGTGAAGTGAATATGAAAACAACCAACCACGTGATAGAAACATAATGTCATTAGGTTACAGAATAACCCTTAATAATGTCATCCATAATCACTGGACTATATGAGAAGGTGGGAAGAGAGAGGTGGGGGGCGAGAGGGAGGAGAGAGGAGGGGAGAGAGACGGGGAGGGAGATAGAGAGAGAGAGGGAGGGGAAATGGAACGAGAGAAAAGCGAGACAGAGATTGAGAAAACAATGACAGTCATTACATTGGATTACACCAGAGGTGGGGTTTGGCTTTGCATGGATATGTTCAAATGACACAGAAACCAGGGATTACCTGGGAAGCTTTTGACGAGCGACCACACAACGTCACAATGCTTCATTTACACGCCAAAAACGAACGAATCCCCCCTCTGCCTCCGCCGAGGAGGCAAGCTTTACCTCAGAACGTTCCAGAACAGGCGGAGCCACCGTGTGACATCTCCGAACCAATCAGACAGCCCCTGAATCAGATCAACCGTTAAAAACAAAACAAACAAAAAAAAACCTCAAAGTAAAACAGCTTTAAAGACATCAGAAGTGTGCTGAGCCAGTAAGAATGGTTGTGAAGCCAGGTGGATAAGAGTGTGTGTCTGGCCGTCTTGTACAGTGTGGGGTCGATCGATGTGAGGCTCTTAATGCCAGGGTCACACAGCCAGGTCAATAACACTCTATTGACACAGCAGAGGATACACTGTGGAGCTCAAACACCCTTCTCTCTCTCCCCCTCTCTCTCTCCACATCCTATTTGTCTCTCTTTCCAACCTCATTCTTCCTTTCTCTCTCTCTCTCTCCCTCTTTCGCTCTCTCCAGACAATCTCTCTCGCCGGGAGTCAAGAGGCTGAGGGTGTCAACCTGGGAGGCTGGGTGGGCAGGAGGGAGGCTGGGTGGACAGGAGGGAGGCTGGGTGGTGGGAGGGAGGCTGGGTGGTGGGAGAGAGGCTGGGTGGGCAGGAGAGAGGGAGGCTGGGTGGTGGAAGGGAGGTTGGGTGGGTAGCTGGGACACAGACTCAGATGGACAGAGGCACACAGATCTATTAGAGCTGCCAGCCAGGAGAGACTAGTCTTAAATACTCTAGAAGATGGTGGAAAGCTCTGCCTCTCTCTCCCTGCCTCCCTCCACGCCTCCCTCCCTCTCCCTCCCTCCCTCCCTATCTACTTCCCTCCCTCTCTCCCCCTCTCCATCTCTCTCTCCCTCTGTCTCCCTCACTCTCTTCATCTCTCTCTCCCTCTCTCCCTCCCTCTCTCTCTCTCTTCATCTCTCTCTCCCCCTCTCTGTCTCCCTCTCTCCCCCTCTCCATCTCTCTCTCTCCCTCTCTCCCCCTCTCCATCTCTCCCTCTCCATCTCACTCTCTTGGCATTCTCAACCCCCTTATCTGTCTCTTTCATCTCTCTCCTCTTCCCTCTTCGAATCCCTCTTTCTCTCCCAGAGCGGAATGTGTACAAGCGGTTGCCATGGTAGCGATATGAGGCCACTACAAATGAACAAAAGCATAGAGATGATGGAGAGAGGGTGAGGAAGAGGGAGAGGGTGAGGGAGATGGCGAGGGCGAGGGAAGGGGTGAGGGAGAGGGTGAGGGTAAGGGAGATGGTGAGGGAAGGGGTGAGGGAGAGAGAAAGTGAGAGAGGGAGAGGTGAGGGTAAGAGGGAGAGATCCACAGCCTGTCATTTTAGATTTTATATTTAGGTGAAAAAGAAGGAGGAGGAAGGACAGGAGAGGGGTAGGAGGGGGGAGGGGAGGAGCAGGAGGGGGGAGGGGAGAGGGAGGAGCAGGAGGGGGGAGAGAGATAGGCTAATTTGGTGAAACACTAATGCAGACAGACAGGGGGATGGGGAAGGTTAGACTGGTTTTCAAGAAGCAAAAATCCTTTTAGCCTTTGAGTGAATCCATATATTCCCTGCAACAGCTTGTCATGTCAGATGACTGGGTTTTATAGAGACAGGACACAGACCTTTATGGAAAGAACCAGCTATTCACATGCTAATGATAATCTCATAATGAACAGAGAGCACCTTTAAACCAACCTTATTATTAAAAACGAAAAGAGGCATTGTGTGTGTGTGTGTGCGTGTGTGTGTGTGTGTGTGTGCACGGACACACGTGTGTGTATGTGTGAACAAGATCCCGTATCAAATCTGCATTCATATTCAAACAGTGTGCATCACAGTACAGCTGGTGGCAATTTCCTTTTGTGTTTTAAATCAAACGGTCTCTGGCCTTGTTTCTTCATTGTAAGAATGGATGGGTGCACTTGGTTTGTACCCCAGGGCAGTTCAGACACAGCAGGATTCAATTAACCGCCAATTAAAACTTGTGAACTGAGACGGACGAGTCTTAAGCAAATATAATTAGTCCAATTAAATCACTGCGATGGACTGGGGGCACCAGAGTGTGTGTGTGTGTGTGTGAGTGTGTGTGTGTGTGAGTGTGTGTGTGAGTGTGAGTGTGTGNTCCCTCCCTCCCTCCCTCTCCCTCCCTCCCTCTCTCTACCTCCCTCCTTCTCCATCCCACCCACTCTCTCCACACATCAGTGAGAACCATCTCATATCCTGTAGATCTATTCCTTTGCGTGATCACAATACTAGAAACCCCAGCGAGCGGGCTGGTCACGTGACCCACCTCAGTCGAGGGAAGTGTTTGGATGGCAGGTTGGCTGGCTGGCTGGTTGGCTGATAATGACTGAGGGATCTTAAAGTCTCCTTATCAAATATAAATAATTGAAGTGGAGCGTTAAAGCCAGTGTAAGATGTGGATGGATGAGACCATTAAAAAGGAAGCGTAATGAAGAGACGATTTCCCGTCTTCGGAGGTTCAGCAATAAAGCTTAAATGAGGGACAATTTCTTTCTGTCCATTACACGGAATTACCTATTTCGGTCTTTTTCTCACTCCCTCTACCCCTTTTCTCCTGTCTGTCCTTTTCGCTCTCCCTCTCTCTCCATTTTCTGCTCTCCCTCTCTCTCCATTTTCTGCTCTCTCTCTCTTTCTCTGTGCTGTCCTTATCTCTTCTTCTCTCTCTCCCCCCTCTCTCTCCCTTCCTGTTTCTGTGCCTCTCTCTCTCCCTCCCACCCTCCCATTCCAACACTCTCCTTCCATCTCTGCCTCACTCCGTCTCTCTCCATACATCCCACCCTCATCCTCTCTCTCCCTACCTGCCCTTTCCTACTTCTATCTCTCCCTCTTTCTCTCTCTACACCTCTCTCTTCTTCCCTCCCTCCCTCTCTCTTGTTATCTCTCTCTCTCCCTCTCCTTCTCTGCCTCTCTTTCCCTCTCCCTATCTTTCCCTCTCCTTCTTACTCTCTCCCTCCCTCCCTCTCCCTCCCTCCCTCTATTTACCTCTCCTTCTCTCTCTCTTCCTCCCTCCCTTTCTTTCCCTCTCCTTCTCTCTCTCTCTCTCTCTCCCTCTACTCTCTCTCCCTCCCTCTCCTTCTTTCTCTCCTTCTCTCCCTCTCTATAGTCCAATGAGCAGACACCTTGAGAGATGTTTTTCCCTCGCTGGTCTTCAACCCTCTCCTGGGAGGATCATGACTCACACTGTTGTTGGTGCTGGAATCTCTTTATAAGGGTGTTCTCTGCCATTTGCGTATGTCAGTATGTGTGTGTGTCTGAAAGTGTGTATCTTTGTGTGTGTGTGTGTGTGTCTGTAAGTGTGTATCTGTGTGTGTGTCCAAGGCTTCCCTGACAGTATATTTTCAGTGTGTTTGTTTGTGTTTTAATTAGTTTTACTATTAGCATCTGTCTTGTAGAGCTTTGAGGCTTTAGACGGAATGACAAACAGAGGGGAGGAGGAGAGGGGGAGGAAGAGAGGGGGAGGAAGAGAGGGGAGGAAGAGAGAGGAAAGGGAAGACAGAAAGGAGAGAAGGTGGGAGAGGATAGGGGGAGAGGATAGAAGGAGAGGGGATAGGATAGGGGAGGATGAGATAAGAGAGGGAGAGGAGGAGAGGGGAGAGGGTAAGAGGGTAGGAGAGACGGGAGGG
>BROE01000017.1:7587122-7612413 GCA_036571765.1 Plecoglossus altivelis | reverse complement strand
GGGGGAGGGATGGAGAGAGAGAGCGAGTCACAGGGGGAGGGATGGAGAGAGAGAGAGCGAGTGACAGAGTGACTCACGAGTCACAAAGAGGATGACAACGTCTAAAAAGAGAAGAGTGGGGGCCGGAGAGACGGGCTGGAGAGATGGGCTGGAGAGACGGTGCTCCTGTGGGAAGCCAAGTGTCACGCAGCCAGACTCCCTCTAGAACACAAGACATATGGTCCAGTATCCTCTCAAACAAGACTTAATCCAAACCCCTCGCCTCCACTCCCCTCAGACTCCTACCTGGGTAGAAACCACAGCCCAACGCCATGACAGTTAGGCTTTGTCAACAGTCAGATGTTTAGACATCCAGATAAGACTGAACTGGGCAAACACAACGTAGACACAGCACCGTGCTCTAGCCAGGAAACTAGGAACAGGACCAGGGGGGCGGCTGTGTGAACACAGACGCAGGAAATTACACTCCTCCATGGAAAGTAGTTAGGAGGAAGAGACAAGAGGGGAAGAGATGCTCATCTTGCTGAGTGCTCAGCGATGACAAAGAACAAATGTCATTTTCTTCATTGTTTTGGCTGGTCAAGGTGGAACTACAGAAACTGGGTTTGTTATGAGGGAAGGCACCTGTGGCGCGTGTCTGGTGCGTGGGGGGGGGCTGTGTGTTGTGGGGGGGGGGGGGGGTGGAGTGCGTGTGTGCGATGCGGGGGGGGCTGTGTGTGTGGGGAAGGGTGAGGGGGGGGTTGGGGTCGTGTGTGGGAGGGGGGTTGGGAGGGGGTGTTGTGTGAGTGCAGTGGCAGCCTGTGTCGGGTGTGTGTGGGGTGTGTGTGTGGGCGGGGGCTGCCGTGCGTGGTGTGTGTGGTGTGTATGTGGGGTGTGGGGTGTGTGGAGTGCGTGTCTGTGTGGGGTGCGTGTGTGTGAGTGTGTGCGTGTGTGGGGTGTTCTGGGAAATGCCTGCAAAGTTGAGGAAAGGTTGGAGTTGATAGGAATATAATAAAACATGCACTTGAAGACCAACAAAAAAACAAATCTCAATGTCACTTGGAAAAGCTAGCACAGCAGTTAGCTCTCAGTTCGATCCGGTTGCTCGTTTCCACGGAGACGGTTAGTACCTTCCTGGATGGGGTCACCGCTTCGTAATACAAATCGGCGAATTAGATCAAAAGAAACATGAAAAATGCCCTGCTGTCTGAAAGCAAGTCCTCTTCATGTTGTCCAGACTATGAGAGAATCTCAAACCCAGAGTTAAAAACACCCAAGAACGCACGGTTCACATCTGACGTCTATGATTCCATCATTTCTGGCTGCGATCCAGGCGGTTTATCCTTTCAGAAGCAATCATACCCGCAGGCCTCTGCAAGCTCGATATATTGACCAGTCAGTGGAGGGGATGGTGCCCCTGCTGTTTCGGAGGTGAACTGCAGCAGAGGTGACCGTAAAGATAAGGTTTTTCCTCTCTCTATATATGCAATCAGGCTAAACTGTGCCTGCAGTCAATATGTTGACATGTTTCTCAAGGCCGCTAGAGAATTGACCACGTAGTGTATTTCTGTACCACGGAGACGTTTTGTGGCGCTATTAAAGCCGTTATACACTGGGGCGGCCGACGGCTGCCGTTTAGTGCTAGAAAAACATTGATACCCTTGAACAAGGGCAAGGCCCTACCTTGCTATGCTTCTTTAGACTAAATAAACAGAGGTAATAAAGGACTAGCACTAGGCGTGTAGCAGGGAGCGGTGTTTCAGATTACGACTTCATACCAACTCAGACAGTATGAAATCTAGGGATTGACATAACCTCGTCTAAAGTTACTCTTAAATTTGATTAGTCCCGTTATATCTGTCGTTGTGGGGGTTTTAATAGTCTAATAAAAGTGTTGTGAAGTAGGCAACAGAAGTCCGTCAAACACATACTCTAATAAACTAAATTAGCAACCTAAGCGTTACAACCACAAACGCATATCAATGAAAAATAAATCCAATTTTTGTTGCTGCGGTTGTTCCACTTTCGTCTGATGAGCGTGATGAGAACTGCGGTATCAAGGCTGCGACCTCAGTGGATCTCTACTGACACCCAGCGGTGCAAACACGCACTGCAACCATTCCGCATTCGATCTCAAATATAACACGATACTGGCGTTGATAAAATATAGGACCTAAATATACATCGGTTTATGTAATTTACCCACACACGAACACACACATACACGCACATGACACGATAGATGTGTCCACACAATTGTGCTTTAATGGCAAAAGATTGTACAGTTGATTGAAAAAGCAAAGTTCCGTAGCTTCCAAGGTCAAGGATCATATCGTGAGAAGGACACGAGCGCAAATTACGTTCCCCTTCTCACCCTCCCCTCCAGTAACCCAACGACCTCAAAAACCTCCCTCCTAAATGTAGACTATTCTTCTAGTTAGAAACCGATATGGTATGGAGTTTGATCAAAGGAATATGATTCTGGAGGATTCGGTGAAACCGACGCACAATCGATGGGTAGATGCCGTGATGGTGTCAATGGATAGCGACACGAGCAGTTAACTCTGACTAATAAGACACCGAAACATGAATGTCACCCTCCTCATGCGCTATGGGGCGGCCACAGCCTAGTTTCCATATCTCAATGGAGTCCTAGGTGGAGTGGAGAATCGGCCACAGTCTCTGCAAGTCTGATTGAACATTAACAGGGACTTCATCGAAGTCATAAAATCAAAAACAAGGCCAAACACTAGTGCATTGCAAAACCCGAGGCAATAAAATTCAAGGAGTGGGTTTGTAAACCATATAAAGTATACTAGTCATAAAAACGCATAAAAGGTCGTCAGAAATGAAAGGCGAGCGATTCAAGCGTCGTCATAAACAACGACACGATATTGTTAAAGTTAACGCTAATGTCATTAAAAGACGTTGTCGTCTCACGACTTGAGCAATTTACAAACAGAAAAACACAGTTGATGGGTTTGAGATATTTTGTTGCGTAATAGCCACACGCGTCTTTGCAAACACCAAAATGGCTGACTGAGTTTAGAAGACGACTAAACGCGTAATTTCTGAATTGGATTTAGTCAGTTACTGAAAAGAGTCACTCCTACCGTGCTGCAGTACGGCTCCTGTCTACACCTTTGTGAGTTTAAATGTTGATCGCAACAAAACGTGAAGAAAGGCTGAACCTTTTTGCCCAGAAAAAGATAATTAACCCCTCCCCTCTCAACCCCACCACCAAAATTACCGGATACAATTGACTAAAATGCGAGATTTGGGAAGATTACAGATTTACAGAGTCGCACTGTTTCAACCATCTCCTGTCGCTTGGTGTTCCAGTACCGAGTGTAACGCACTAAACTGGGCTCACACCATTGCCAAATACAGCAACAGAACAATTAATGACAAGTATTTTAGGTGTATAAGATTTAACTCAACGGTTTGGTGCATGAGGCTGATCAATTGGTTTGATTACAATCTGTAGGCTAAAGAAAGTGCACTCCAAGTACTGACAGTATTAGGCCAATAGTATATGAGATCAACTCCTTGTCCATCTCTCCATGTCTCCCTTTTCCTCTCTCTCCTCCTTCTCTCTCTCTATGTTCAGAAGATGTAGTCCTGGGTCATCTTCAGGGAAGGCATCGCTTCGTTGACGTTTTGGTCCAGACGGTGGTATTCCACGCCACGGGAACACAGGCTCTCTCTCCAGCGCCGACTCTGGGCTAGCAGGAAGATCTGGCAATGACATAGGAAAGAGAGAAGATGGGAGAGGGGAGAGAGGAGGAAGGAGGTGAGAGAGGAGGAAGAAGGGGAGAGGGGAAGAAAGAGAGAGGGAGGGAGTGAAGAATGAGACCATAGAAAGACAGAGAGAGAGAGAGAGACACAGAGAGAGAGAGAGAGAGAGAGAGAGAGAGAGAGAGACAGATAGAGAGAGAGAGAGAAGAGAGAGAGAGAGAGCGGAGAGAGAGACAGAAACAGAGGAGAAGAGAGAGAGACGAAGAGGGAGGGAAGAAGAGGGGAAACAAAAACACAAAAAAGATGGACATCAGAAACTAAACCCATATAGACACGTGTCTGTCCAGTGAAAACCGCGCAGGGGCTGTGTGTGTGGGGGAGAGAGTGTGTGTGGGGGGGGTGCGTGCGTGTGGTGTGCATCGTGGGGGGGGGGATGTGTGCGTGGGGGGTGTGTTGTGTGTGGGGGGGGGGTTGTGTGTGTGTAGTGGTGTGTGTGTGTGCGTGCGTGTGTGTGTGGTGTGTGTGTGTGTGTGTGTGTGTGCGTGCGTGTCGTGTGTGTGTGTGTGTGGGGGATGTCCTCACCTTCCTCTTGTTGTGGTAGGTGATGTAGATGATAGCGACCAGGAAGGCCAGGATCACCAGGTGGATGTGTGTGAGTGTGTGTGTGTGGGTGTGCGTTTGTGTGTGTGTGTGCGTGTGCGTGCGTGTTGTGTGTGTGTGTGGAGTCTGTGTGGGGGATGTCCTCACCTTCCTCTTGTTGTGGTAGGTGATGTAGATGATAGCGACCAGGAAGGCCAGGATCACCAGGTGGAAGAAGAAGTGTGAGTCTTCATCCGGCGCTGCGTAGATGTTGGTGCTCTTCACCCGCACGTCCATCGGTAGTTTCCCTTGCTGGATGGCAGCATCGCGACTCTGGTTGTCATAGTCCACGCCCTCGTCCTCGCCATCGTCAGGGGCGGTCTTCACGCCATACATGTCCTCGTAGTCTTTCTCGTCATCCTCCTCCTCCTTCTCGTAGTCCAGGTGGTCATCGTCAAGGTTGCTCTGACCCGCGTCCGAGACGGGAAGGGGTTCCAAGCTGAGAGATTCCTCCACGGGCGCCATGGGGGTTTGATCTGCGGCGTTGGCGTTTGGTTTGGAATCGATGTCATCAGCTATTTTGTCTTCGATCACCTTGACTCCCTCCTCCTCTGGCTCCTTTACTATGGCAGCAGCCTCGTCTGTATTGTGGGCGGCGGCCTGGTCTGTCTTGGGGGCGGCGGCCTGGTCTGTCTTGGGGGCGGCGGCCTGGTCTGTCTTGGGGGCGGCGGCCTGGTCTGTCTTGGGGGCGTCGGCCTCGTCTGTCTTGGGGGCGTCGGCCTCGTCTGTCTTGGGGGCGGCGGCCTGGTCTGTCTTGGGGGCGGCGGCCTGGTCTGTCTTGGGGGCGGCGGCCTCGTCTGTCTTGGGGGCGTCGGCCTGGTCTGTCTTGGGGGCGGCGGCCTGGTCTGTCTTGGGGGCGGCGGCCTCGTCTGTCTTGGGGGCGGCGGCCTCGTCTGTCTTGTGGGCGTCGGCCTCGTCTGTCTTGTGGGCGTCGGCCTCGTCTGTCTTGTGGGCGGCGGCCTGGTCTGTCTTGTGGGCGTCGGCCTGGTCTGTCTTGTGGGCGTCGGCCTGGTCTGTCTTGTGGGCGTCGGCCTGGTCTGTACCGGGTGCTGCTGCAGCCGTGTCTGGGTTGGGGGGCGTGTCTCCGGTAAGAATTCCAGGTGGTTTGGGCTTATCGGGGGCGCTCTGTTCTGACGAGGTCACGGGGAGGTCGGCTGTAAGCTTCGGCAGCGTTGGAGATGAGTCATCTCTGCCACCGGTCTCTGGTTCAGGCTCTGCAGGGGGATTTCCTTCTGCGACTGTCCCTACTTGGGTCCCTCCTGGGGGGTCTTCGTCTGTGGTCTTTTCTGGTTGAGCATCTCCTGGTAGTTGTCTTTTGACTCTCTCCGCAAGCTTACTGACGGGCAACTTATCACCTGTGTGGAAAATACGCACAGAAAAAATAAACATTAGGCTGTAGGAGGAGTGGTTGAGCCCTAACTTAAGACTTCTCTGATGAAGAAAGGGACCATTCATTCTTATGGGCCAGTGCCAGAAAACATACAGGAGAGAAAGAGACCTTTGTGGAAACATGTTGTGGCCCTGGTTGGGTGAATTCGCCGTTGGATATATAGACTACCCAAACTATTAGTAACTTACTCAAGTCCACCTCTTATCCATCTTTTGGATGAATGTATTAATGTATCTGGGAGTGGGACCATTGAATATCTAAATGCAAACAAAACACGTTAGTTTGCGTTGCTTTCGGCAGTGAACACATGACTTGTTCCCCTGGTTATATATGTGGTATGTCACCCAGTTCAACTCTAGCACGGCACGTCACGAACACAGATCGTTTCAGAAATATGTTGTTTAACCAAACACTAAAGCCAGAATGACAGGGTGCTTATTAGCGAAGATATAGGACCGCAGAACAGCTGTGTCGTTTTAAACAAAGCCCATTTAGATGCTAGTCTTGGCCTTTACAGAAAAATCGGTCCATCGCCTCAGGTCCGACCAGAATTCTTGACCTAAGGTTACGATTAGCCTCGACACTGACGTGTCGAACCATAGAGCATCTACAAGTGCCTTCACTTCACGCTGACATACTTCACATTGACCAGATGCATTTCCAATAGAAAGCAATAACAATCCTCTAGTCGGTAGAATATGGCACCTACAGTATTATTCCCTCTAATGCTATATGAGAAGCCCGGCCGGCCGCTCCAACACAACTAGTTGTCTGTTTCCACCACTGGCCTGTGATGTTCGGTTGATGCTTAGCTTAGCTCCGTCTCTCTATCAAACCGTCCTCTATTACCGGAATACAAAATAAAGAGAGATATTGTATTCAACGTACCGTTGTTGTCGTTTAAGGGCTTTGACAAGCATACAGGCGCAAAGAGTTGTAGCAAGATAAACACCGCGAATATACAATAACGTATCCTGCTTTGGACCGTCTTCCCGTCGCAAGTCGCCATCTTGTTGTGTGACTGTTTTAGGGGCGTGTGTGTACTACGTACCCGGACAAGAACAGGTCCTACTTTGTAAAGTGTGTGTGTGTGTGTGTGTGTGTGTGTGTGTGTGTGTGTGTGTGTGTGTGTGTACAGGACAGATGTCCTCCTTGTTTGACTGGTTTATGCCACATCGGTATTTTCCGGGTGTACATATACAACATTTGTCACCATTCAAAATCGTCCGTTTTATGTTTGTTTGTCGCATGCACTATTGTGTAGGGTAAATAAGTCAAATGGTATCAGAACCTTTGTATGTTAGCGAAGGTTATACACATTATATCCGGTGAAAAACGACCTGAACTACTTTGTAATTTTTGCTGTAAAAGAGCAGACGTCTGTATATCATAAGATAACAGGACCCGGTTCATTTAGCGACCTGACTATATTACATAACCTTTTCGATGATACCAGATGGTAGATAAGTAGGACTCGCCTGGGAGTCATTTAAGAGACGTTCAACCAAGACATGGTATATTTCACCTCTTTCCAGATTAAGTTTTTAAAAAATCTTTCTTTTTTCTTTCTCAAGAGCATCATAACATTTATAACAAGTGATGCAAATATTCCGGAAACATACATTGCGGCGAAAAATAAAGCCACCAAGTCGTTATTTAAGATGTTGTTCTTTATTTCACTTTGTCAGGGAGTAACAATACTGTCAAGTACACCAGGGTTGCTGTTCAGAAGCCCGGAACAGGAAGACGACCTTTCTCAGTGTAAAATGTGTTTTCTTTCTCTTCTTCTTCGTCACGTACTTGTATTAAGAAGGTTGAGTTGTGTTCACGACAGGTTACATTCCCAATTTTTTCTCAGGAACGGTTTATATTTGTCTTTAATTCTTTTACAGGCGGGTTAATGTATACAAGAGCATAGGTAAAATTATATTTAGCTTAATATGTAACAAAAAATGACAATTCACACCGAATGCACAGACGAAGACGAAACGTAGTCTACAAATCAGAGTTTAGTGCCTTTAAGAGCTACTCTTGCCTACGTGGAGTTCAACTAAACTATCAGGGCAACTAAGCCATCCCATAATTAAACATTCGAGACACTTCCCTTTAAGTCAAGCCACGATAAAATAACTAGTATCGACCAATCTCCCATTAGTTTGTAGAGGAATGTCGTGATCTGTTACCATGACCTTCAGCATCCCAGAGCGCCATCTAGTGGATAATCGGTTAACTGTACGCTTCCAAAATACCCACACACCGTCTGAACTACGGTATTGACCCAATCCCATTTCCCTTCATCCACTTAGAGGCGGGAAAAAGGGAAAAAAATAAATCGACGCACTCATAACAGTAGAGGAATAAAATCCGTAAGACCTTTTTACAGGACACGAACTAACATGCTACTTTACCTTAACACATTTAGCAGAATCTACCTTTTAACCTTCCAGTATAATTTTCCCCTAACAACTGTATTCTTTTTATTTCACCTCCCCGTGAAAATATTTTACCTCACCAAAATCAGTCCTTTTTAAGAGAGGCAGACTAGCAATGTGTGACAGTTCTGCTGTATAACCTCAACCACAGCACATCTAAAACAGAGGTTTGTGAGGACAGGGTGGCTGTTGCTAATCAATAAAATATTTGGGATGTTTAGCGAGGCGAGGGAGTGGAGGAGGGGGGTGGGTGATGAGGGAGGGGCTTAACTGGCATCCTATGCCTCAAACTCAAGGCCAAGACCCAGCTTGTGGCCGCCCGCGTTGATGTTCTTCCCATCCAGGAGAGCGGAGAGGGTCAGTTTGACACCTGGAGACAGGAGAAGAGAAGAGAGAGGGAGGGAGGGAGGGAGGGAGGGACAGAGGGTATCAGGGAGACAGAGACGGGGGGATATCAGTTAGGGAAGAGAAAGGGGGGGGGGGGTGGAAGTTTCAGGGAGAGAGAGAGAGAGAGAGGTAAGAGAGAGAGAGAGAGAGAGAGGTAAGAGAGAGAGAGAGAGAGGTAAGAGAGAGAGAGAGAGAGGTAAGAGAGAGAGAGAGAGGTATCAGGGAGAGAGGGAGGTGAGAGAGAAAGGTATCAGAGAGAGAGGGAGAAGTAAGAGAGAGAGTTAAGAGAGGGAGGTAAGAGAGAGGGGTAAGAGAGAGTGGTATCAAAGAGAGGTAAGAGAGAGAGAGAGTTAAGAGAGAGAGAAGGCAACCATAAGCGAATCAATCTGTTTCTAAAAGCAGGTCTGATCTATGGGCTCTGATTAAGCTTAATCCAAGACACCACCACCACCGCTTATCTTTGCCTTGTGGCTCATCCTGACGGTCAGACAGTCATGTTGAGGCGACGACACAACATACGTTTAGAAAACAAAAAGAGAGTCAATGTGTGGTGCCAGTGTCCTTACCTGGCTTGAGAGTCTGTGTGTAGCCCAGCCCAACCAGACTAGAATTGTTCACCTTGGCCTGGGAAAGACAAACAACTGGTAAATGTTCATTCATGTTCTACTGCTGATTCCTGTTAGGGGATGGCAGTGCCGTTTGTTCCCGTTAGGGGGTCACGGGTGACTGGAGCCTAACCCAGTAACTTCAGGCCGTAGGCAGGGTACACCCTGGACCGGGGGGCAAACAAGTCGCTGGGCTAACACAGAGACACAGACAACCATTCCAACTGGTAAACAACTAGAGTTTAAAAAAAAAACATCCCTCCCTTTGATCAGATGTGAAATGATCCTGATACTGAACTGTAAAAATAGATTCATCATACAGCAAGATATTATACATATGACATATGCATGTAGGGTGGTATACGGTATGCGGTATAAGTGTGGCCAGGTATCATGTATGTAGAGAGCGTGTCCAGTAGACAAGTCTTACAGAGAAGGAGGCATCGGAGTCGATCTGGTACTTGGCTGCAATGCCGAAGCGCGTGTTGCTGTTTCCTGCGGTCCACGCCAGGTTGACGGCCGTCTCCAGCTGTTCGTTCACCTTCTGGTAGATGGACCCTCCGAACTCCGTCCCATCGTTACTGAGAACACGATCAGGATGCATCCGGTATCAGAACCAACGTTAACGGGATGAAACAGAATGATGAGGCCAGTGTGACCAGAATAATACCATGATCGTAACAGTACCAAGCCCAGAATGAGGAGAGTAACACTAAGGTGTAGGACAAACGTTTCGACCTACACCTTCCAGAATGAAATCCTTGTCTCATGTGTCTCATCACACACACACTTCAGACACCTCACGGTCAATGTGACATCAGAGAGATACTTCACCTGTGGTTACAACACCTGGAACAGACTGGTCTTGTCTGACCATCCATGACACCCCCTGACCATCCATGACACCTGACCAACCATAACACGTCCTGACCAACCATAACACCTCCTGACCAGAGACTGCAGGTCAGTCCAGCCAGGCCTCCAGGGATTAAGACATGAGGTCTGGGCTGACCAATTAGAAGCCAGAGGTCGAACCTGGAAGTCCAGGCCAGGTCAAATCTCAGCAGGGGGTAAACACTGGCTTACTCACGCTGGCTCACTCTCCAATCACTACCGCTCCCCCTCTGATCCTGCCTCCCCTCTCTCTTCTCCCTCTCCCCCCTTCTCCCCCCCCTCCCCCCTTTCCCATAGCAAATCCCATCACTATGATCTAAATGTCTACCGAAATAACTGCAGCAGATAAGAACTCAGCCAGCCAGCCACTTGAGCCTGTGCTTAGAGTCAGTCAAGGTCAGTGGTGGTTCAGGCTAGCATCGCCAGAGTACACTAGCATCGCCAGACTACACTAGCATCGCCAGACTACACTAGCATCGCCAGACTACACTAGCATCGCCAGACACACTAGCATCGCCAGACCCGTTAGTATCGCCAGACTACACTAGTGTACCAGACCCACTAGCATCGCCAGACACACTAGTGTACCAGACACACTAGCATCGCCAGACACACTAGCATCGCCAGACACACTAGTGTACCAGACACGCTAACATCGCCAGACACGCTTGTGTACCAGACAAACTAGTGTACCAGTTTCACGCTAGTGTACCAGTTACACGCTAGTGTACCAGTTACACGCTAGTGTACCAGACACACTTCATGCCCTGCAGCTGCTGCAGGTGGCTCTCCCAGAAGGGGGATCTTGATATCACCCATCACAGTCTAGCCCTCCCCCACCCAGCTAGCTAGCTAACCTCTCACAGGACATCCCTACCTAGCGTCGCGCATGCTAACATGCTAGCTGTCAAACGCTTTCCAAATTTAAGGCCTTTCAACCGTTTTTTATTTTACAAGTCGGCTCCCCACACCGTCCCTAGAATCCATCTAAGGAGAGCGATCAAAGAATAGATCACAGAACAGAGTTCAAAGACATCGACTTCTACTCCCCCCCCCCCTTCTCCACCCTTACACGTTTGTGTGAAGCTGGAACTCGTCCGTTTTGTAGCCCACGGCGAAGTTGCTCTGGGTCACGCGGTTCTTTCCCGCCTCGAAGGTCATCTGGTAACCCGCGAGCCAGCCCTCGTAACCGACCACCACGTTGCCGTGGACGGCGGTTCCGTTGATGTCGTAGTCGACGTCGCAGCCCAGGTTGATGTGCTCACGCTTGTAGCCAGACTTGATCTTGCCGCTCTTCTTCCTGGCAACAAGAACCGAGAGCTCTCATTGGTCAGTGAGTCAAACACTGACAGTTGGTCGTATCTAGGACGTTATTAGGTGATGTGTGTGTGGGAGGGGCCTTTTCCTCTCTCTTACCCGGTGTTTGGAGAGAAGGAGGAGTCAAACGTCAGCTTCAGCCCTTTGGCCAACTAAAGGAGTGAGGGAGTGAGGGAAGGGGAGAGGGAGAGAGAAGGGGAGAGGGAAAGAGAGAAGGGGAGAGGGAGTGGGGGGAGAGAAAGGGGGAGAAAGAGAGGAGAGAGAAGGAGGACAGAAAGGAGGAGGCATGTAGATAAGTTATACTATCTTTCTTTACAGAATCAACCACTTGAAGGTGGTCCTCTCCTGGACTAATTCACTGTTCAAAAAATCAAGGCCCCAGGCTCCAGACCCCAGGCTCCAGACCCCAGGCTCCAGACCCCAGGCTCCAGACCCCAGGCTCCAGACCCCAGGCTCCAGACCCCACCTCCATCCTACCTGGTCTTCAACGGTGATCTCGGTTCCCAGGGTGTTGTCTGTGTTCCACTTCTCTGTGAAGGTCAGCCCATGCTCCGCCCACTTGTACTTGGTCTCCAGGGCGCCTGCCACCTTGCTGGTCTCCGTGTTGGCATTTCCTGTGCTGGTGAACTCCTACGGGGGCAGAGCCCTCATCGGTCAGCGGAGGTATTAAGCAGTTTTATTCACTCTTACTCATAGAAACTCATAAAGAGATATTCTTGTCTTCTCAACTTACCAGTCCATTTTCTGCCTTTGTCTTTAAATCCAGCTTGATCAGACCAAAACCTGAAAGCAAGACAATTATTTGTCTTTTTAAAAAATGTTTCAGTTATTCATGTGAATTATTATCTCCCCTCCCCTCTAATATCATCTTACAAAAATGAAGTCCAACATCTACTGAGTGAGAATTTGTTAACCACCCTCCATATGTGAATTGATTTGACCCTCTTTGACACTGCTGGGTGTTATATTGGTTCCCTCTCTAGGCTGAATGGACAAACTCATAAAACTATTGAAACGCCGTTCGATAAACGTCTCTATGAGCCGCTGTCAGCGTGCTGAGAGCTCGTTACGTAACATTGATCAGCCTGACTGAACTGTATTGATCTGATGTTGATTATCAGCCCTCTCTTGGCCTCTTTGCCCACCGGCCTCTACCCCACCTCGGCCTCTCCCACCCTCCATCCTGGCCTCTCCCCCACCTCACCCCAGCCTCTCCCCTAGCCTCCACCCCAGCCCAGCCTCTCCCCTACCCCAGCCTCCACCCCAGCCCAGCCTCTCCACTACCCCACCCTCTCCCCCATCTCCTCCTATTGTCCCTGTGGGATTCCTTCTGCAGGTCCCGCCTCAACATGACTCCTGCAACTGCTATGACTCATGAGCCTCAACCCCACCATCAACGCTAACGTGCTAACCCAGAGATACATAACGGAAGCCCAACAGCGTGTGTGTGTGTGTGTGTCTGCTCACCATAGCCCTTGGTGAAGATGTCCTTGGCAGACTTGCCAAGGTCGACATAGGTGGGAGGGACAGCCATTATCTGAGGAAGAAGAGACTGTGTTAGCCAGCTAGCAGGACTGTACTCAGTGACACAGCACCACCATGCATAAAGCATTAGCACATTCATGCCGGACGCATCTAGCTGGGCTGGGGGTGGAAGGGGAGGGGAGATGAGGGGGGAGGTGGGAGAGACTGGGGGTCATTGATTTATGGCTTTGGTTGAGGGGGAGACTGGCACACACACATAGACAAATACACACACACACACACACACACAAATGCACACACACAAACGCACATGCACACACAAACGCACACACACAGCAGTCGGACCAGTTCTCTGACTCATCAGATAGAGATGTGGGTTTTGTGCACTGTTAGCTAAACCTGACACACCCACCAGCATTAATTAACTTGCCTTCCTTTTTTCCTCAAAAACAACTGGTGGAAAAACGTAAAATACATTACGCTATTTAACAATTTTCATTCAAAAAAAATTACTGCCCTTCAAGAATACAAACGGACAGTATTATTATGTTTGAGTAGTTTCCGAATTTCTGCCTATGTGGTCCAAGCAGACCGAGGTCTACAACACCAGCGCTAACTGACACTGCAAGACGGCCGCATGATTATGTAAGATACCTCAGCTAACCATTATTTGGCGACATGCAAACCGTCAGACTTCTCGCTTTATCTCGTCAACAGACCAGATGTCACTTTGCCGTTACTATTCAGGATGACTTAAGCACTTACAAACAACAGGTTACTGTTCAAGTGTATAACCATTAGTCAAAGACGCTGGTACACTGAAAAGACTGAAACCTGCTTTTTTGTCCGTTTTTCCGGCAGCCTTTCAGAACCTATGATAGCTATGATATGATAGTTATGATAGTTAAAATGTCAATAGTCTCTTTAGTCTACTGTGTAGATGAGCTACTTTTTAAATCTGTGGGTTTTGAACAAGTAAGCACATACTTGTGGGGAACAGTGCTGCGGTTAGAACATAGCAGGTGATTGCACGTCTCTTAATCACTCCCTGATTTTTTTATTTTTTTATTTATTAACCGTTCGCTTGGTTTAACTTCGTAAAACGGGTTGCGGCTTGTGCTTCAGAAGCCACACAAACTACGTGTTGTGTTGTGATCGCTGGGGACAAGCACGATCTCACGGGACACGGACAGGAAGTGGAGTGCGTCAGAGTGACATTCCAGAACACACATGTAAATATACACACGCATACATACATGCAGTTCTCACACACACACACACACACACACACACACACACACACACACACACACACACACACACACACACGGCTTAGTAGACCAGACGTACGTGCGCGCAAACACGCGCGCACTACGACCACTCCATAGGCAAACTCACTCCCCGGTACTTGAGGCTAATTGTCCAAATAATTGAAGTGTCCACGTTTAAGAAATCATTTATTAACCATCATTAGTGTGTAGGAAGAATGTCGTTGACGATATACGTAGCAAATATTAACAACGTTGTTTGTTGGTAGGCGAAACCTAGAAAAGCCATCATTCCAATTTGCTGTCTGCTACACAATGACCGGTAGGAATTGTAAGATAATATGGCAGCGTTACCATGCGTTCATCCTTACTTCAAGTAGTGCTGTTGTACACAGAACCAAGAATACATTTAAAGAGATTAGCAACTCCCAAGCTACATTGTTGAGTGAGAGATTAGAGGACAAACCCACGCATAGGACTATGTCGTTAGCTAGCCACCTAGCCTGTCATTTCACTCCCCCAACATGTCACTAACCTGCCTTTAAGCCACCCGTTAAAGAGAAATGCTTAGCGGAGAGAACGGCGGAGTGTACCGCAGAACATCCATTTGCCGGTCCGCAAAATGTCGATGGATGCCTGACCCAAGTGGTTATGAAAAGATACTGTACAGTCCCATTCAACTGAACAGGATTCCTGAACAGCGGGCAGCATTAGCGTAGCTAACAAGGTGGACTGCAAGGGCAGAGAGTCGGGAGAACAGTTCTGGTGTGAGGTCAGGTCGGACCAGTAGCTAAGCTCATTCAATTTCAGCCACATATTAGGTAGACAGGACCGGTAAATGTCCGCATGCACGGTATTATCTCGCTAGTTAGAGAGCTGAGTTTGGGCCTTGCTCGCGTAGACAGCGATACGGCTTCTCATCCCTGCTTTGCAGCATACCGATCAGCATCTCTTCCGTCCCGTGCACCCTCCTATACGTTACCGGCGGAGGACCATCTACTCGCGCCAGCTTTTCCCTCTCAAGGTCACAGCCCGTTAAATTGCATGGAATGGCGACATGCGGACATTATTAGTTGCCACAAAATTGTAATTGTACATACCTCGCTCTGTTAGTGGATTCGAAAGGGCTCCTGTGCGCTGGACAAAGGGAGGGGTAGAAGCGTTGTAGCGTCACTTACGCTGGAAGTCACGCAAGCGTCAAAAAATGCGTTGCCACGCCCTCTTCTGTGTTGTCTCCTGCAGTTACGCATGCGCAGTTCCGTGGATGTTTCATCGCCGGTGAGCTGTACTGACAACCGTGAATCACCGATTCGGGATCTGTTATCGCTCCCTCTCTCCTTTTCGTGACTACGGTGCGCTTGACGGCAAAACCAGTCTAGTGCTGACAGTCATCCTGAGATTGTCGCATCACGGTTTGCGTCATGTAAGTTGTGCGTGACATTGAACTGGTTCCGTTGACCTCTGTTCTAAGGATTCTGCATAGCGCATAGGACATCAGATGCGTTCGAATAGTAAAACATTCTCTTTATATATACGTTTATTGTAATTCTAGTGATTCGAGTCCTTATTATGCGCAACAACGTCGGTGCTGACTGATGTAATAAAATATTGCAACGTACTTCTAATGTTCTGTCTTTCTTAGTCGGTTTTGATCATGGCGACTGTCGTATATATACTGTACATAAGTGATATGCATTAATAATAATCATAATAGCATTGAAATGTAGAAGAGAAACGCGCACTTCTGAAGAAACGCGTTGGGATTTACAGTCATGAAGCACGGTAGCTGCGATTAAGTGTTTTGGACACTAGATGGCAGTAAAAGCAAGTTTCACCAACCACCTTGGCTACGTTTCCCCACATCATCAAAACCAGTGGTCCCCAACCCCCAGATTGCGGGCTGGCGCCAGTCCGTGGATCAAATGGTACCGGGCCGCACAGGAAGAATAAATTAACGGAATCAGAAAAAGCGTCCAATGACACACGACAATCGTGGTGCCATCGTCCTAACTGCTGGACGCGAGCGACGCGATGCTGCGACATCCGACGCAGCGCGACTTTTAGGCGGAACGTTTTGTCGGACCGTTCGTCTAGTTGCGTTGTTGCTAGCGCGGGATTCTGAAGAACCGGTGAGATACTCTTTTCGGCGTCTGTTTGATTGATTTGTCTGAATGTGTGTTGTGTCAGGCTATTGCCAATAATTCGGTTTAAAGAGCCAAACCAAGGGGTTGTCTGTTACGTTGAAGTCGTACAAAAGCGCGCGGGGAAATTCAAATTTACCTGTTTCTCAGTGATTCAAGGTCAGCGATTCGGTTCCCTTGGTCGGCCCATTACGTATACCATCTGCAGCACCCGCACCAGTTCAGGTACCACTACCGCCTCAACTAACTGACCCAGGGCCAGTTAAACGTCGTTTAAACTTGAGTCCCCTTCTGTAGCCTTTCCAACAACAACTTCTGTTAGGTTTGGGCAACCTGAAATAATAAAGAACACAAGAAGAAATACAAGAGAGTCAAGTACTTTTTAGATGGAACTCGTGAGGAGAACAGACGGAGTTGTACTCAGTTACAACCTCCTACCGCTCTGAAGCACAACTCGCTGAACCCTCTTTTTATTGTCATCAGGGCCCTAGTTACAAAGTGCATTGCTGCTCTAAAGGGAGGGGGGACACACAGCAGCAATGTGAATAGAATCATGAGTTTGCAGGATAAGCTTAAGGTATGACTGTGTGTTAGAAGCCATCTCCTCCGCCGCCTTCCTTGGCCAAGGTAGTAGCTTCTCTCCCGCATAGGCAGCAGCTTCTCTCCCCCATAGGCAGTAGCTTGTCTCCCCCATAGGCAGTAGCTTCTCATCCCCATAGGCAGTAGCTTGTCTCCCCCATAGGCAGTCCACCGTCGCTGGTCCCCGGCAGGCACAGAATGTGGGGCTGAGACATCTCGTCATTGCATAGGAGTCCTGTTGATTATCTTTGAATACAAATGGTAAGGTACAATACGTTCTAACTAGTGTTTATATAGCATACAGAGTAAATGTGGAGAGTAAAAAACACCTTCATATACCAAAAACCTTAACAAACCACAAGCTTAAACCCAGAGCTTGGTAACCATTCATTAGACTCAAGTGTGCTGGAACAGGGAAACATCGAAAACCCTTAGGACTGTTGCCCTCCAAGACCTGAGCTTGACACCCATGTTCTAGATAATACCTTCCACCTACAGGCCTTTACATGCATCTGTTTGCAAGACCAAATATATATGGAAATACAAATACCATTGTGTTCAAGCCTCTATTACTCAGAACCAGTAGGACTTACAAGGATCCTCACAACTGGGAAGGAGCGTCAGAGTGTTACCTTTCAAAGGAGACCATAACCTTGCATGTACTGTTCAATAACAGCTTTCAAATGTACCTTGGCTGGACCCATCCAACCATTCAGCCCCCTTTAGAGTAAAGACAAAGTTAACAGAGCCCAGGTCTTGGACTGGTGTCCTGTGGCAACGTCTTTGAACCCGTTTGGTCTCTTTCATGAAACAAACTGGTACAGAGAGTTGTCTCTCCTCTCCATCCCCATTTTGATTGCGTTTGATTAGAGACAACATATGAACAGTGATACCTTTTTATCCCAAGTATTGACCCTTGTAGTATGCAGTCATTTTGGACACTTCACAAAACCCTTGTAGAAAAGGACTGGATGAACCCTTAGACAAACATGTAAAACATGAACATATTGTGGTGTTACATTTGACTTGGACTCAGTACGGCTTCATAATATGGTCCCACTATGTCTTCTAGATAATACCTTCCACCTACAGGCCTTTACATGCATCTGTTTGCAAGACCAAATATCGGTGGAAATACAAATACCATTGTGTTCAAGCCTCTATTACTTAAAACCAGTAGGACTTACAAGGATCCTCACAACTGGGGAAGGAACATCAGAGTGTTACCTTTCAAAGGAGACCATAACCATGCATGTACTGTTCAATAACAGCTTTCACATGTACCTAAGCTGAACCTATCCAGCCATTCAGGCCCCTTTAGAGTAAAGACAAAGGTCTTGGACTGGTGTCCTGTGGAAAAGCCACAAAACAACTCTCTCTTAGGAAGCTACAGGATATGAAAATGCAGTAAGTCATCACTACTCACATCAGACTGAGTTAGGGTTCGGATTGACAGAAAAGCATTGATCTGCATTCGTTAGTAGAGCGAAGCTTAAAAACCCTTGGGCTGCCTTTGGGTCGTTGCGATTAACCTTTTGTACCACAACAGTGGGTCACAGTGACCCCAAGGTAGCACCAGGGAGATGGTGGTAACTTCTTACCTTATTAAGGCCCAGCCCAAAGCGGATGGTAGGTGAATGAGACGATCCAGACTCCTGAAGGTGACACCTTTACCTTACAGCAATACGCTCAGGTCCAGACAGAAGCCAATGGTAGGTGAATGAGATGATCCAGTCTCCTGAATGTACCACCATTACCTCAAAAGGTATGACTCACCTTACAGCAATAAGCTCAGGTCCAGACAGAAGCACCTGTTAGGTGAACGAGCCGATCCAGGTTTTACTTTCAAGCACCTACCTTCAGTGTAATGTGTAAATACACTGCTGGTTGTTAAACAAACAGTAATGCCATCAACATAACATTTTCTTATGATTGCATTGATTCTATCTGTGTATATTCAGGGAGTCTGCTCAAAGCCACCACTTCTACTTCACCCTGGAGGATGCAGTAACAAGTCGATTGAGGCAATCGCTATGGTCTAAGCTGGTGTGATCACCTACAGTAATAGATGCCGACCTGACTACCAGGGTACTATCTCCTCTGTTCTACTTAAATTCTACTTGAATTGAGTATGCACGCCTGAGGCGACTTGGCTCGACTCGGCTCAACGGATAAAACGTTGAAGCTAACAGCAGGTCGCTAGCTAACGCCCGTCTGTCCTGTTCTACTCCAATTCTAACAGATAAAACGTTGAAGCTAACGGCAGCTCGCTAGCTAACGCCCGTCTGTCCTGTTCTACTCCAATTCTAACAGATAAAACGTTGAAGCTAACGGCAGCTCGCTAGCAAACGCCCGTCTGTCACAGAGCGGTCAAGGCTCGACCAGGCTCGGCACCGCACTGCTGCTTGGCACGACTCTTCCGAAACAGTCGAAGGTGAGGGTGCGCTATCCTGCTAGCCCATCGCAGTCCTTGCAGCAAGGCGGGGATGCTCGTTTGGCATGCGGTCCATGTGCAGACTGGAACAGAAAGCTATGAGGTCAGTGCTCTTCGAGATTCGCGCATAGTCTGTAAAGGGCTAGCGAGGAACAACCACGGACACAGCCGCTGAGCGGATCAAGCTCGGCTCAGATCAGCGTGGCTGGGCTCGACGGTTCGGCCTCGCGGCTATGAGTGAACGGAACGGTTGCTCGCTAGCAAGCCGCAGTCGCCAACGGCACGAAACTTGAAGCACACGCAGGCTAGACTTCAATCTACTTTAACCGGTGTGCTGAATTTGATATATTGACATGGATTTGATATCTGACATGACGTTTAGCTCTTTAGTATGACTTTCTTATTCATACAGGGTACTTTTCAAATTAAGATCCATATATATGTTTATTGGATCCAGCTTCCTGCAAGCACAGTCAAATCTATGTTTGGGTCAATTTTGCGATAATAAGTCAATCTAAGTCAGACTGATTGCCTTTGCTTCCGTTACACAGCTTAGGCATGATTTAAGCCAAAGAAAACAGTAGCTAACTAGCGCAATTACCTACAGCAATAGGCTCAGGTTTAGACGAGCGCATTGTAAGTTAATGAGATGATCCAGACTCCTGAGTATTACACACCTACCTTACTAGTCTAACTTACTTTACAGCCATAGGCTCTGGTCCGGATGGTAGGTGAATGAGATGATCCAGACTGATGAAAATGACACACTTACCTTACTAGTCTAACTTACTTTACAGCCAAAGGCTCTGGTCCCGATGGTAGGTGAATGAGACAATCCAGACTTCAGATTACGCACATACCTTAAAGCAATAGGCTCTGCTCTGCTCCTTAAACATGGTGAAGGAGGCTTTCTGAAAGACAAGTTTGGATTAGTCAGATTGAACATTATGACATCATAAAGCCCATCTGGAGTGAAGTTACACTTAAAGGTTTACCTTGAGGTCTGGCTGTGTTGGAAAGTGAGTATAGCAGACTGTACGTTGAACAGGATCATGCCTGCTTGGATGAATAGAAAAGAAATGACCCCCGTTTGACAGAACACACTTGGATGGCAGGACTGACTTATTGCAACACAGAAAGACTGTCCTGAAGCTCCTTTGATCTCTCCAAATAGTTAAATGAAGGAATCGATTGGGTTTCGATGCAAACGTGAACAATTCAGTCAACCTTCCTTCCCAAAATGACAAGTAAAAACCCCTGCAACTTCACGACAGCTCGACTTGCAACGTCTCAGAACCTGTTTGTACCAGTTTGTTAGGGTTAGGGTTAGTGTGTTACCTTTCAAAGGAGACCATAACCTTGCATGTACTGTTCAATAACAGCTTTCAAATGTACCTTGGCTGCACCCATCCAACCATTCAGCCCCCTTAAGAGTAAAGACAAAGTTAACAGAGCCCAGGTCTTGGACTGGTGTCCTGTGGCAACGTCTTTGAACCTGTTTGTACCAGTTTGTTTCATGAAAGAGACCAGAGAGTCGTCTCTCCTCTCCATCCCCATTTTGGTTGCGTTTGATTAGAGACAACATATGAACACTGATACCTATTTATCCCAAGTATTGACCCTTGTATTATGCAGTCATTTTGGAAACTTCACAAGACCCTTGTAGAAAACGACTGGATGAACCCTTAGACAAACATGTCAAACATGAACACAATGCGGTGTTACATTTGACTTAGATTAAGTAAAGCTTCATGCTATGGTTTCAACCCTGCATGTGACCACACAGAAGTCCCCCCTCACAGGACCAGCAGCCCCTCCCTTACACGACCCTCACCCTTGCATCCCCCCCTCACAGGACCCTCACCACTGAACCAGCCCCATGCCAAACACAAGAGGCCCCGTCCCAGAATGCTGCCCCCCCCCCACACACACACACACCCACCCACACCCACCCACCCAACAAAACAGAGTGCACGTGCTTTGCTTCGCAGCCAGATACCAACAAATGACAGCTTTGTTCTACAGCAACAAAGATGCCAGCCAGTTGACCATGATAAACCCCCCCCCCCCCCCCCCTTGTCTCAGAGCCACAAGCTGTGCTGTGCACACCTAACCACACTGGGCAACTCCAAACATGGGTCTCTTCCTTTTAGTCACTTATTACACAAGGACTCACATCTTTGTGTGATTAACGTGATGGACAAACACACACACACACACACACAAACACAGAGCTCACATCGTCACCAAGTAACTATAGTTACTATTTACCAGTCAAAGGATGGGCAACAGTCTGTGTAGGTTTGTCAGAGGCGATGATGCCATATTTAAACCAACAGCAGAACACTGGAGAAAAAGTTAGTCAGATACAATATTTACAGTTTGTTTGCGCCATCATTACACAACAGCAAAAAGTCTCAGCATAGCATGTTGATCTTGCTGTCAGACACATAAGATGTGTGAGAACCAGTTCTGCTTTACATCTCACAGCATTTCCACCCTTTGGCCCCGCATGCCAGATATTGATCAAATGTCCTGCATTTAGACAACGTACATGCGCCCTTTTGCCTTTTTAAGAGAGTATTTGAGTCATTTTTGTGGCATAGTTTTTTCACAGCGCTTGGTCAGGAGGACAAACACAAACAGCCGTGTTGTCTTAAACGATTGAAAAGAAAAGGCGTAAACGCAACATCTATAGGTTGTGACGGCTGTCAATCAAAATGTGGAGAGGTGATTCGTTCGTTTTACCAGTTGGGAAATAAATGGTAAATGACAACTTTACATATAGGCATAATTGCAACAAAAAAAAAAGAGAAAATGATTTTTTTTTTAAACAAATTTTTTTATTAAGTTAGATAAACATGATTTAACAGTTTCAGCTTATGGTTTAGTGTTAGTAACATATCCCACATTGTCCAACACAAACCAAGTAATCGTCCCACAGTTGGTTTGTTAGAAGGTGACCACACTAACACATGGAAGTGTTCACAGAAATTTAACACTTAACATACAGCAGCAACCAGACACAAACCTACTAACACACAAACACACACACACACACACTCACACACTCGCACACGCGCACACACACGCACGCACGTACGCACACACACACACACAAGAATAAACGTTTGTGCCAAACCAAAATGATTAGAATTTCTCAAACACATACTTATCTGTTGCATTAGAGAACAAGATTTTCCCTCTCAATACTTACTGGAATCCACAACATGCTTCAATGATTTCAGTGTAGGCAATGTTCCCATCTGAAACTCAGGAATTTGATTCAATTCCAAACATACTTACGTATTTCAACATAATTCTCCATACTTACATAATAGCCACTACTAGGCCCATAGCAGTCCATCATTCACGGCTTCAGTAGTGAACTCCATTTCCCAGCCTGTTAGACAGCAGAGGGTTGCACAGGATACCTGTAGGCGTGGAAGAAAGCTTGAAATACGTTGTTAAGCTAAAGACAACCAGGGGAGGAACATTCCGGATCATCTGAAGTCAAGAAAATTCAAATCTTGGATGTGAACAAGCCAGCAAAGCTCGTGTGAAAACAGCCGCCGCCATTTCAAGAGGGTCAACGACTTGCAGAGAAAAAGGGATTTTCAGCTGCGCCGACCAGACGTCAGGACACAGAAGAATCGTGGAGCTTCACAGAGAGAAAAATACTGAAGTGAAAAGCCATCAAGACGAGAAGCACAGTTGACCACACTAACCCCTTATCCCTGCTCCAGATTCTAGGCTCTCAAGAAGCTAGTGGAGAAAATTATGCAGAAACTCACTGATACTCAGATACTCAACACATTAGTGTATAAAGACAAATACCATTTCACTCTGTAAAGGCAGGGTTCAAATCTTCACCCTTTCAAGGCCCAACCATTCAAATATTAGGGCAAATCTGCAGTAGGCCTACTGATTTTTCCCCCCAAAGCTTGGATGACTATGTTGTTGGCACCAGAAGGCCAGAAAATCATGAAGAAGTAGAGGGAACTGGGCTTAAAATGAAGGGAAGAGGCCTGGTTGGCTCGAGACTGCATTGTCTGCAGAATACGTTAGAAATCTAACGATAAGAAGCGGTGAATTGATCATTTTTCTCTTTAGCATAGGAGTCTATTGTGACGACGTTCATTTATCTTACGCCATCGACATAAGACGATTGTTTGGATCTAGTTGATGGAAAGATTTGTTGTTTAAATGTGATCTAAAATGCTGCAGTGTTGACCTGAAAAAAGGACCACTCCACCCTCGCGGAGATCTTACCTTTGCTCCATTGTCGAACGCTATCTCGGGAATACCTACCGATGTTGCTAGATTAAGAAAGTCGAAATGCAGGAGCGCCGCAATGAAAATGTGATATTTATTCGACAACATTCGATAGTTTTCCGCAATGTTCCCATCGACGAACGAGGGGTAGGTGTATCAAACTCTGTAAATTAATCAGCAAAAGTATGCATATGGAGAAAAGGGGAAAACTTCGTATAAATTGTTTTATTTTTTTTCAGATTCGGGAACTTGTTGCACGCGACCGACATCAAGGGCGTCTCCCTTCTTTCTAATTAAATAGTAATTGGGAACAAGTGGTCCGCACCGTGTCAACTTCCTGTTTACCGTATTTTTTGTTTTCAAAAAGTTTATTGATCAATTACAAACAGCCGGAGCGATTAAAAACAAAAACTAATTTCAGTTGATGCATTTCAAATGTTCAAAAACATGTTTTAAAACACTTAAAGGCATAAACATTTTTTAAAACACGTGTTACACACACGTGACCCCTTCACCTTGGAGACGGCCCTTTTCGAACGGCACGTGGGACGTACCACCCTAGGGTCTCTGTAGCCAGTGCCGCCACTGCCTGGGTGGTCGTCTGCACACGCTTCCCAACCAGCAGATTTCTGGAGGTCTATAGGGCTTCTTTAAAGCATGACAGGGTGAGCTGGAGGTGATGGAACTGTCCCATTGTTGTGGGTGTCCTGCTCGCGCCGTAGAGCACCGACTGTGCGTTCACGAGCTCCTCTGCCGACAGGCTCCGCCCTGTTTTACCTTATGTGGTTATTGGAACGCCCATAGTTTGTCTGGTTTCACAATAAACATATCGATTAAATTATCTGAAATGGATAATGCAACAAAAACACAGTGAATCAAGATAAACTTTATTGAATATGAAATGGGAGATATTAGTGAGGGGAAATAGAAGGCAGGTCTTGTTTGTTAAATTTCTTAAAACTTTGATGGAGGGTTAAAAAATCTATTTACAAATAGTCTGAAACAATCCATGATTCACCAGCGTGCCCTTATCGGAACATCAAACTGAAATGCATAAATATAATGTATTATAATGGTACGTAGACATCATAACCCCCTTCCCCCCCCCCCCCCCCCCCCCGCTCTCTGCTCCATTCACAATTTCTATCAAAATACACATGGTCTAATCTGCTACCTGCAATAGTTAAGGCTCTTTCTTGCACTGTTAACAGCTTCCACTATTTCCTCTTGCACAATTCGTGTATCATTCATTCATTAATTCGTGTTTCCGTTACTCAATTGAGAAACCAAAAACCAAATCGAAAAACTCGCCAGTGGCCGAAATTGATTTAGAAATGCTTTCGCGGTCCGGAAGTTGTATGACCCAAATGTACGGTGGCTGACAGGCTACAAATGTCCTGCAACCTAAGAAAACATTCATATAGACAAAACAAGCAAATTAAGAAAACATCTTCTATAATTTGACAATACATGTGCAGCATTCAGTAAACGCGCTGCAAATACACACAACACAACCAAAAACATAAACGCGATGTTTAATTAAAAACGAACTGTTTTTTGGTTTATCAATAAAAAAATGAGAGAACGAATGATACTCTGAATTTGACGGGTGAGTGATTCAGTGTAGATGAGTGGCGAGGCATCTGCGACTGTAAAACTCTCCACATGAGGGCGCTACCGTCCAACAAAAGAAATGAGAGTGACAGCGATGATGCTTCATGTCATGGA
>BROE01000017.1:7577791-7587112 GCA_036571765.1 Plecoglossus altivelis | reverse complement strand
GAGATACCATCAACAACTGAAATGCCATGGCACCTAAAATAAGTATTATATGTACGTAGAACATAATCCCCCCCCCCGCTCTCTGCTCCAGTTCACAATTTCTAGTCAAAATACCATGGTCTAATCTGCTACCCTGCAATAGTTAACGGCTCTTTTCTTGCACTGTTAACAGCTTCGCACTATTTCCTCTTGCAACAATTCGTGTGTCATATCATTCATTAATTCGTATTTCCGTTACTCATTGAGAAACCAAAAACAAATCGAAAAACTCGCCAGTGGCCGAAATTGATTTAGAAATGCTTTCGCGGTCCGGAAGTTGTATGACCCAAATGTACGGTGGCTGACAGGCTACAAATGTCCTGCAACCTAAGAAAACATTCATATAGACAAAACAAGCAAATTAAGAAAACATCTTCTATAATTTGACAATACATGTGCAGCATTCAGTAAACGCGCTGCAAATACACACAACACAACCAAAAACATAAACGCGATGTTTAATTAAAAACGAACTGTTTTTTGGTTTATCAATAAAAAAATGAGAGAACGAATGATACTCTGAATTTGACGGGTGAGTGATTCAGTGTAGATGAGTGGCGAGGCATCTGCGACTGTAAAACTCTCCACATGAGGGCGCTACCGTCCAACAAAAGAAATGAGAGTGACAGCGATGATGCTTCATGTCATGGAGACTCTGCATGAAGTCCACATGACTGTTAAGTATCCATGCTAAGTCTCCGTCCCTCTCTCTTTCTCTCTCTCTGTCTCTCCTCTCTCTGTCTCTCTCTATGTCTTTCTTTCTTTCTCCCCCTCTCTATGTCTCTCTCTATGTCTCTGTCTCTCCTTCTCTCTCTGTCTCTCCATCTCTCTATGTCTCTCACTGTCTCTGTCTCTCTCTATGTCTCTCTCTCCCTCTTTCCTCTCACTATCTCTATGTCTCTCTCCCTTTCTCTATGTCTCATTTCCTCTCTCTATGTCTCTTTCTCTCCCTGGCTCGATGTCTCTCTCTCGATGTCTCTCTCTCTCGTCACTGCCCTGTAAACCCCTAAAAAGACCCTGTGAAAATAACGCTGCATTAATCTGAATTTGCGGCCACACAGTCTGCGATGTGTTCCCAGCGTCCAAACTAAAAATGGAATCTTCCTGTTTCGACCGATTCGATGTGGATGAAGATCATCACAAGGGACTTGGGACTTTATCCTCTGCAGACAAACTTGAAATTTTTGAAGAATCATTTGTTGGCTTTCATATTTGACCCCCAGTGGCCAGCTGTCCGACCAACCGGACATGAACGCTACACCGAGGAATCCAAGCATCTGACCAAACACATGCAGTGATTCACATGCCTCATCAAGAACGTGGGACAAATAAATACGTTTCCCACAGTCCTCTCTGCTCGGCTATGCTCTCTGAACCAGTGTGGGAAGAAAATGAGGAATGAGGAAGAAAGAGTCCTGCATGTGTGTGTGTGTGCGTGCGCGTGTATGTGTGTGTGCTTGTGTGTGTGTGCTTGTATGTGTATGTGCGTGTGTGTGTGCGTGTATGTGTGTGTGCTTGTGTGTGTGTGCTTGTATGTGTATGTGCGTGTGTGTGCGCGTGTATGTGTGTGTGCTTGTGTGTGTGTGCTTGTATGTGTATGTGCGTGTGTGTGTGCGTGTATGTGTGTGTGTGTGTGTGCGTGTGTGTGCGTGTATGTGTGTGTGTGTGTGCGTGTGCGTGTGTATGTGTGTATGTGTGTGTGTGTGTGCGTGTATGTGTGTGTGTGTCCATATCTTCAGAGTGGAGGAAATAAGTCAGAAGAGAGGGAGGAAGACTGAGAGAAAGAAGGAAGGAAGGAAGGAAGGAAGGAAGGAGAGAGGAGACGTATTAATAAAGAGCCCAGCAAGAGAGAGCGAGAAAACACACAGGTGAGAGAGAAGAGAGAGACAAAGTGAGAGGAGAGAGATAGCGAGAGAGAGAGAGATAGAGATACTAGCAAGAGAGAGAGATAGCGAGAGAGAGATAGAGATGCTAACAAGAGAGAGAGAGATAGCGAGAGAGAGATAGAGATACTAACAAGAGAGAGAGATAGCGAGAGAGAGATAGAGATACTAGCAAGAGAGAGAGATAGCGAGAGAGAGATAGAGATACTAACAAGAGAGAGAGAGATAGCGAGAGAGAGATACCAGCAAGAGAGAGGAGAGAGAGAGAGAAAGAGAGCAGTCGGGGGGCGGGCAAGAGGGCGAGGGTTGTGCAGTGTGACCTCTCCTTCCTCTGGGGCCCTGGCGTTCCCCACGGCGACCCTGTGGCCAGGAGGGAGGGGGGTGGAGGGGTATGGGGGGGGCAGCTGTCAGGACCGTGTCCGGCTGGGACTGTGGGAAAGTTTGGAGCGACGCTCCATCCTGCTTCTTGTCGCTAAATATACCCCATCCCTTTGTTCTCTGTACCTCCCAAAATACAACGCCACTGCCGCTGACATCAAACATGTTCTTTCCGAGTTCCTCTCTCCCTGCCTGCCTGCCTGCCTGCCTCCCTCCCTCCCTCCCTCCATCCATCCATCCCTCCCTGCCTCCCTCCATCCATCCTTCCCTCGCTACCTCCCTCTCTCCTCACCTTCCAGCCACTCTCCCTGGAAGAGACAAGAGAAGAGGTTCCTTGGGTTCCCTGTGGAGGAGGAAGAGAGGGGTGAGCGGAGGAATGGGAAATGGAGGCAAAGAAGGAAAGGAAAGAGAAGGTGGTGTTTTGAAGGTGGGTTAACAGAGACAGAGGCTTCGACCTGGAGTTTGGGAGCAGAACGTTCTCTTACACTGTGTAACGACGCTTTTAAAATGGCCCCATCACTCAGGAAGGAATGATTACCTTGTATAATATACTCACACACAAGGATTCTGAGACACGCAGGTTAATATTGAGCCTACACACATGCAGACCCACGGTCACAAATAACCTGAACTTCCTCCTTTTCCCTTCTGCCCAGAAGCAGTTCCTTCATACGGCCTCTCAATCTCCCAGCCTCTCAATCTCCCAGCCTCATGTTCAGCCTCTCTTCCCTCTCCTCTCAGCCTCTCCTCCTCTCAGCCTCTCCTCCTCTCAGCCTCTCCTCCTCCCAGCCTCTCCTCCTCTCAGCCTCTCCTCCTCCCAGCCTCTCCTCCCAGCCTCTCCTCTCAGCCTCTCCTCCTCTCAGCCTCTCCTCCCAGCCTCTCCTCTTCTCAGCCTCTCCTCCTCCCAGCCTCTCCTCCTCTCAGCCTCTCCTCCTCCCAGCCTCTCCTCCCAGCCTCTCCTCCTCTCAGCCTCCCAGTCTCACCTTTAGCCTCTCTTCTCCTCTCCATTTCCCAGCCTCTCTTCCTCTTAAGCTCTCTAATCATAAGTGGGCCACAGAGGAGGGCAGTGTCTGCATTTCAGATTGAATCATTCAGAAAGGCTGGAGGAAAGGAGAAGATAGGAGAGGAGAGAAGAGGAGATAGAGGGGAGGAGATAAGAGGGGAGGAGAGGGAAGAGAGGAGAGGAGAGAGGAGTAGAGGAGAGGAGAGGAGAAGAGGGTAGAGAGGAGACGAGGGATTGAGGAGATGGATGAGGGAGGAGAGACGGGAGAGGCAGGAGAGAAAATAGAGGAGGAGGCAATCGAGAGCTAGCGGAGAGAACAGGAGAGGACAAAAGCGGAGAGGAGAGAAAGGAGAGAGAGTGTGTGTGTCTGTTGGCGGGGAGGGGGTATGTGTGTGTGTGTGTGTGTGGGCGCGCCTGTGTGTGGAGATTATGGGATGTGTGTGTGTGTGTGGGGGAGGGGGCGTGTATGTCTGTGTGTGTGGGGCAGGGGGGGGAGGGGGTGCATCCATCCGCCCCCCGTCCACTCACCCACCAGCCATGTGTGTGTGTGTGTTCTTTGCGGGGGGGTTGTATGTGTGTGTGTGTGTGGGGGCGGGGGTGTATGTGTGTGCTAATGTTTGTCTGTGCGTGCGTGCGTGAGAGTGTGTGTGTGGGGGCGTGTGTGGGCGGGGTGTATGTGTGGCTTGTGTTGTGTGGGGGGGGTGTATGCACCTGTGTGTGTGTGGTGTGGGGGGGGGTGTATGTGTTGTGTTGTGTGTGCTGGCGGGGGTTGTATGTGTGCTCGTGTGTGTGTGTGTTTTTTTTTTTTTTTTTTTGTGTGTGTTTGTGTGTGGCGGGGGGGGGTGTATTGGTGTGTGTAGTGTGTGTGGGGGGGGGGCGTGTCCTATGTGTGGTGTGTGTGTTGTGTGTTGTATATGTGCTGTGGGGGAGGGCGGTGTGTGTGTGTTGTGTGGTTGTGTGTTGGGGCGCGGGTACCACGCTGGTGTATGTGTGTTTGGTTGTGTGGTGGTGGGGGGGGGGTGATATGTGTACGTGCCAGGCAGGTTGTGGGCGTGGTCTAACTCACCTGTCTGCCAGCTGGTGTTTCTGTATCTCCGCACTCCCTCACATCCTCTCTCTCTCTCCTTCTCCTTCCATCTCATTCTTTCACTCTCTCTTTTAATGACTCTCTCCTCTCCCACGTTAGTGTTCATTCAGATAAATCCTGACTCATTCCTTTGGCTGCCAGCAATCTGGACAGACAGACTGACTTTCAGACGGACACCGGAAATTGCTGGGCCTTCACAGGGAAGAGACTGCTGTGATGACTGTACCTGCATCACACACACACTCACAGGATGACAAACAGTGACCGACATCACAAACATCCGTTCTCGGTAGACTCAATGACCTCGATAGAATCCCATCATCCCCCATTCTCTCATCCTTTCCTCCCCTTCAACCCTCCCTTCGTCACTCCCTCCATCTCTCCCTCTCTCCATCACTCCCTCCATCTCTCCCTCTCTCCATCACTTCCTCCATCTCTCCCTCCCTCTCTCCATCACTCACTCCCTCCCTCCATCTCTCCCTCCCTCCATCTCTCAACCCTCCTTCCATCACTCCCTCCCTCCATCTCTCCCTCCCTCCAACTTTCAACCCTTCTTCCATCCCTCCATCCCTCCATCTCTCAACCCTCCCTCTATCTGTCCCTCCGTCCATCTCTCAACCCTGCCTCCCTCCCTCCCAGGTCAGTTGCTGTGTCCGGTTGAATCAATGCACTCAGCAATTTGTTACATTTAGAAAAATGCAAGGAATGCTGCTGTGTTTCCTGTTTCTAGCCTACAAACCACACACATACACACATACACACACACACACACACATACACACACATACACACAACCACACTCAGCCACACACGCAAAATCACTCAGACAAACACGCACATACACATAAATACTGCATACGCCAAAGCATGCCCAAACAAACTGAAAAACACACATAACACACACATGCATGAAAACACGATGACCTCCACACACATGGACTCTCACACACATATTTACGCACACAGGCACACGTGTTATCACAATTAGAGCCACACACTAAGTTTGTTTGCTGGCTCCTCTGGGCATTTCCACATCCTCCAAATGCATTTAGAGAGTCCTCCATGGAGGGGAGGGGAGGAGGGGAGGAGGGGAAGGGGAGGAGGGGAGGGTTAGAACATCTGTGATTCTCGTAGTGTCTGTTGACCCAGACTAGGCCTGTGTCCAGCTCCAGGACCCCTGGAGGAGCAGACCCAGCTTCATCACTGGGAGAAGCCCAGCTCAGCCCTCTCCGCCTGGGCCCAGCCCTCCCAGCTCCCCTCCGCCTGGAGGCCTCCGGTCCAGGCCCTCCGCACTCCACTCCGGATGATTTCGATCTCCCATCCTCATCCCTGGCGTCACTCCACCATCCCCTCCTCCTCCCCACCGCCCCATCCTCCATCCTCGCTGACCCCACAGTCCAACCCAACCCCAGGCCTTTCCCATGCAGCCCCCTCCCCCCCGCCCTCCCCATGGGGTCCTCTAAGCTTCCACAAGGCCTCCTCTTCTCAGGCACGCCTGCTCTGCCCTGCTAGCTGCTCCCCACCAAGTTAGATAGAGACGTGTTCTGGTGTGCTTGCTTGATCCGGCACATTAAGTTCTGGTGGCGGATGTGCTCAGCACCCACTCATATCAAGACCACTCTTATAACCCATCCGGTGCCCGTCAAGATAGTGATAACTAGCGAGTGCAACAGAGCTTATCAACACACACACAGACACCCACACACACCCACACACGCACCCACACACACATCGAAAACAACCCGATCTGCGTCAGGCGACACCACAGACACAGTAGGGCTGCTATGATACTAACATATTACCAGAATTCTTACGCTTCAACACAGACATTTTAAGCTTTTACATCCACCGATCTTATTCTAGACACATACACGGCGTTACACACTACACACCACACACCACACGCTACACCATCACCACGACAGTAACTAGCGAGCACACACACACACACTACACACGAAGATAAACCAGCCCGCATATAAAGACCTAGACGAACTACCCCCTCCACATGCGCACATGTGGTTTAATATCACGTGTTGTTTCTGTCTGTCACCGTAGCTGGTCGTGGCTACATGTTTCCTTTAGTGTTGTGAGAGATCATGGGATGAGGGTGGGGTATCTTGGAGACGGAGGGGAGGTGCAGAGGGTGGAATGAGGTGAGAGGAGCTGTATGTGGTCGGGGAGATTAGAGAGGCGGCATTGAGGAGAGAGAGAGTGTGGAAAGCAGGGGATTAGATCTTGGACGGTGTGGTTGAGAAGAGAGGGATTCTATGGAGTATCCTGGGTGCATCGAGAGGATGTGTGTGTGTGGAGAGAAAGAGAGAGACGAGGGGGAGAGAGAAAGGTGTGATCCGAACTTAGGCTGAGAGAAGAGAGTATTTTGAGGATGGTGAAAGAGCCAACTCGAGTAGTGCGTGTGATGTAGAGAGAGAGAGAGGGAAGAGAGAGTGAGAACGAAGTATATACTGTGTGACTATCACAGTTGCGAAAGGCCAGCCACTTCATTTTTACAAAACCAGGCCTGGGCCCTGTATACTGCTGACAGCATAAGTATTCGTGAACAGATCTGAATACTACGCGAGCGGCCATTCTAGCGTCTCTGTGTCATATTTTAGTTGTTGGCGTACATTTGGCATTGTTGGATTACGCCGTACAGATACCTTGCCTACCGACTGTTTTGTCTCCTAATGCTCTAACAATATCCGAAATTCTACTGTTGACATGTGAACAGCGGTTTTATTGTAGACTTAGTAAACAAGCGTTATGGCTGAATGGACCGCTGCATCGATGGACCATTGTAGGTTGCACTTTTCCGCTTTTGCTGATCTGCTGGTGTGGATTTATCTGTATATTTTTAATTCTAAATTATATGGCTCATGGGTTTCTTTCAATACTACTTAAGTTTTGTAATCGTGAGCCAGTTTTTTCGTTGGTTCTTTGCCTATTAAAAGGCTGGGTGGGTTATTTGTTGGTTGTTTTGGGTGGTATTATTCTGGTGTGCTGTGGGTGTGGTGTGGGTTTGGATTCCTTTTGTTCTAGGTATTGAAGAGATAATGTTGTGAGGGAGACCATGTACACCAAGTATTCTGTTGGAGCAAATTGGGGGTAAGGAGAATTAGAGAGAAATTCAGGAGTTGTAGGGGGATCCAGTATATCTGGTAGAGAAATGAGAGTCAAAGATTGGACGTTTATAAGAAAAGAGAGTTAGACAGAGAGTTAGAAAGAGTTAGAGAGTTACAGAGAGAGAGTTACAGAGAGTTACAGAGAGAGAGAGTTACAGAGAGAGAGTTACAGAGAGAGAGTTACAGAGAGAGAGTTAGAGAAAGTTACAGAGAGAGAGTTACAGAGAGAGAGCTACAGAGAGAGAGTTACAGAGAGAGAGTTAAAGATTCAGAGAGAGTTACAGAGAGAGAGTTACAGAGAGAGAGAGTTACAGAGAGTTACAGAGAGAGAATTACAGAGAGAGACAGAGGTGGATTCCAGAGGAAGGAGGCAAGTCTCATCACCCAGGCAACAGCAACAGGAAGTGTGTTAAAGCTCACCCCCTGACCTCTGACCTCCCAGATACCATTCACACACATACTCCCCCCCCACACACACACCAGCCACACACACACACCAGCCACACACACACCAGCAACACACACTAGCCACACACACACCAGCCACACACACCAGCCACACACACACACCACCCACACACACCTCCACCCTCCCAGATACCAATCCCATCACCCCCCCTCCAGCTGTCTGCACTCTCTCTCTGTCACACACACACACACACACGCCAGCCCACCACACATGCATGCTCTCGTTGGCCCCTCTTATTATACGTCTTCTTCCGACTCTCTACCTTTCTCTCTCTACCTCTCTCTCTACCTCTCTACCTCTCTCTCTACCTCTACCTCTCTACCTCTCTACCTCTCTCTACCTCTACCTCTCTACCTCTCTACCTCTCTACCTCTCTACCTCTCTCTCTACCTCTCTACACCTCTCTACCTCTCTACCTCTCTCTCTACCTCTCTACCTCTCTCTCTACCTCTCTACCTCTCTACCTCTCTACCTCTCTACCTCTCTCTCTACCTCTCTACCTCTCTACCTCTCTCTCTACCTCTCTACACCTCTCTACCTCTCTCTCTACCTCTACCTCTCCCTCTCTCTCTACCTCTCTCTCTACCTCTACCTCTCTCTCTACCTCTACCTCTCTACCTCTCTCTCTACCTCTACCTCTCTACCTCTCTCTCTACCGCTCTACCTCTCTACCTCTCTCTCTACCTCTACCTCTCTCTGTACCTCTCTACACCTCTCTACCTCTCTCTCTACCTCTCTCTCTACCTCTCTCTCTACCTCTCTCTCTACCTCTACCTCTCCCTCTCTCTCTACCTCTCTCTCTACCTCTCTCTCTACCTCTACCTCTCTCTCTACCTCTACCTCTCTACCTCTCTCTCTACCTCTACCTCTCTACCTCTCTCTCACAGCCTCTCTCTCCACCTCTCTCTCACACACACACACACACACACACACACACACACACACACACACACAGACCTCTCTGCAACCCTTTCCCGTCCTTGACACGATCTAACGCCGTAATTATTTGGTATAATCTTCAATGTTATCGTGTGACTGATGCAGAGCGTGCATGTCTTGGAATATCCGAACTGTGTACTTGCCACGGATCTGGAGAAAACGCTTTTCTATGTTGCAACTTTAAACACACACACACACAGACACACATACGCACATATATACACACACACACACACACACACACACACAGACACGCAGCAAACACACACACACACACACACACACACACCCACACACACACACACCCACACAAACACCCACACACACAGACAGAGTTTAGGGAGCTTCCTTCCAAGGGTGCTTCACAGGGCTGACTACAGAACATTACTGTGAATGAAGTT
>BROE01000017.1:7567791-7572791 GCA_036571765.1 Plecoglossus altivelis | reverse complement strand
TGTGACGTATCAGTAATATCAGCAAACAAATAATAATAATAATAATAATAATAAGTGTGAAATGTATATTTATATATAATATATTCATTTAGATAGATTTCTATATATATGTCCATATATTCTCCTTTAAATTCTTATACAACATACAAGATGCCAATTGTACCAAAGCAATACTTAGTAACAGGACCCAGGGAAGGTTAGAGGTCACGTGCATCCTGCTGGCTTACATGCAGCAACAGATAGTTGGTTGTGTTGTTCTGTAGAAGTGCATGTAAAGTACCTGCAAACTGAGTGACAGCCCTCGCTACCAGCACTGAGAGATCAAGAGGACTAAACACAGACTGGACTGTGAAGGAGTTGTTCACTTGGGCCCTCTTGTGTCAGAGTGTGTGTGTGTGTGTGTGTGTTTGTGCTTCCTTGCATAAGTGTGTCCATAGTGGTGAGAGAGAGTGTGTGTGTGTGTGTGTGTGTGTGTGTGTGTGTGTGTGTGCGTGTGTGTCCATAGCAACAGTATAAGGAGTCCTGTGGCACATTCAATGACAGAGACGCCCATTTCCTCCACAGCGTGAAACCTTTACACGGTTAAAAGTATTGACCAGGCTTAGACTCAGGGTAAATATTAAATATAATCGAAAATAATCATAGTAATATGAATCATATTCAAATGAAAACCCATAAACAGTGAATAGAAATACAGATATAGTAAAACCGTTATGTACATACAAAAATATAGCAAAGTAACTTTAACCAATTGGAGGAGTGTGTGTGTGCATAGGTAAATCAACAAACGTACTTTACACACACACACACACACACACACACACACACACACACACACACAACGCTCTCAAGCAATGCACTCTGTCTCTTTCTTTCTGTTGACATGCCCCCATTATGGACACCGGTGTATGATACAACCGCATAGCTTTTCCTGCTCCCCTGCCTTCCACACCTTCCCCTCCATCTCCCCCCCCCCCACACCCTCTTCTCTATTCTCTTCCCTTCACCCCCTCTCTCTCTTCTATATCCCCCCAGCTCCCCCCTACGCGACTGTAAAAGCTACGGCGCTAATTGCTCTCTCCCTCTCACTTCCTCAACTCTTCCCTGAGAGAAGGCCATTAGCCCTACTTGCAGTGGCAGTTCATGGCTGGGGGACGGGGGGTGGGGGGTCGGAGACAGTAGAGGGGCAACATCCCCCTCCCTCCCTCCCTCCCTCTCCCTCTCTTCACCACTCCCCCTCTCCCCCTCCCTGTACTCTCTCCCCCTTTCCCCCTCGCTCCCCCTCTCCCCACCACTCCCTATGTCAGAGAGGAAATGAACCTTCACAACCTTCAGGGTTTTTTGTTGTTGTTTAAACTGTTCTTTCAAAACCTTATTTACTTGGAGGTCCTCGTGAGTGGGGTTAGTATGTTTGGGTAAGTCATTGAAAAGATCCCAAACAGTATTTCTGCCTGGGTGTGCTGCACTGGCCTAGCCTAGCTTAGCCTTGGCTAGCCTAGCTTAGCCTTGGCTAGCCTAGCTGCCTAGCTTAGCCTTGGCTGGCCTAGTTTACCTTTGGCTATCCTCGCTTAACAAGCTAACTAGCTCTTTAGCTCTTTGGTCCCTTAGCATGATGACGTCAATGAAGGATGGAGTGAGAGGTAGGGGCAGAAGAAAGAAGATGCGAGGGGGGTGAGGCTTAGGGGAGGCCGGAAGGATGGGTTTAGAGGCTGCAGGGCTGAGGGAGGTAGAGGGAGGGGTGGGGGGTGGAGGGAAGGCTGGCGACAGGCTGCTTTGGAAAAGAAACCTGACCAGACACAGGCTGCTCTGGGGCTGCTACGCTACGCTACGCTGCGCTAAAAATAAAAAAGCAGGCTTCGGCGGATACGTGAGCACACGCGCGCACACACACACACCCATACACATATCAGATGAGTACGTATGTGCATAGCTAGATGGACAGGACACATGGACAAGCACACCCTTAAACAGACTTGCACACAAACACACACACACGCATCGATTCACACACCGATGCACAGCCTGGTCGTGGCAGACACTGTCCCTAACGTCTCTGTAAGGATCTGTGCTAGCAGACGCTTAGATCAGACACTGTCCTCTCACAGTGAGACACCGTCCTCTCACAGTGAGACACTGTCCTCACACAGTGTTTTCCACGCCCGCTACGACCTTATAAACCTCTTAGACTCCATGGAAACACTGAGAGCGGGTGGTGAGGGGGGGGGGTCCCTTTTTAGTGTCTAACAGCACACAGTCTTTTTGAGTTCATCCACAATCCATAGGCGAGGAAAGGGCCTTTGCATAAGCCGAAAACAAAATGGCCTCCACGGTCCTCTATGTCTCCTCTGTCCGTGACAGAGCAGGATGTGTCTTCGTCTCACTAGAGGAAGGAAGGAAGGCGGGCAGGGCAGGGCAGGGCAGGGCAGGGCAGGGCAGGGCAGGGCAGGGCAGGGAGATTCAGCCAACTTGTCAGTGGACTGTAGCTCGGTCAGTTTGTCTCTTTGTCTCTTGGACCAGATGACTGGCAGATCTGGGTGTGTGTTCTACGTTCGCACCAAATAGATTCGACTCCTCGTTTGATCTAGTGGCTTGCTGTTTGGCGCTCTGCGGGGCTTTGGGCCAACGTTCCCGCTGAAGAAGAAGGAAATGGAGCAGGGGTCAACAGGGGAGGTGGTGGTGAGGATGAGAGGGGAGAGGGGTCGAATAATAAATAAATAAATACGTTCACTTTACCAAACAAGACCCTCGTCCATGAATCCAGGTCAGAGGCTACGTTATGTCTGTTGGGTTACCTCCAGGGTAAGGGGTTAAAGGTCAGGGGTCAGGGGGGAAAGGGCATGGCAGTCAGTTCAGTAGAAGCGCCAGCGTTCGTCCATCCTCACGCTCAGTGAAGCTTTGGGTCCTCCCTGAGATTCAGAGGAGTCGGGTGCACAAGAGGTGAGAAGTCACGCCAGGACACACACTTTACGGCGGAATCGCCGTGGCGTCGTTGGGTTGTCCGTTTGGTGTCGGTTAGGAAAGGGGGTGGGGTTTGGTGTGTGTGTGGGAGGGAGGGAGGAGCGGGCGGACGAGGGGGATCGACGGAGTGTGTTGCTACAGCGACGGCGGTTGGAAAAAAAATGCTGAACGAAGAAGTCAGACCGACCCTCCTTTTTAAAAAATCGTTTTCTTTTTTTTGGCATGGCGGGCGGGTCATACAGGCTTCTCCAGGGACTTGCTCCGGAAAGGGGCGTGGCCCGGGTTGGAGGCGGGGTTAGAGGCGGAGATCTTGCGGCACACGGTGTTGGTGTTGCTGCATCGGCAGCCGGGCCTCGTGGTGCGGTCATGTGCCCGCTGGCAGAGGGCAAGGCACAGCCTGGCAGGAGGGTAGCAGCAGAGGCAGGGCAGGCACAGCGATGCCAGGCCCATGGAGCCCCATCGGGCACAGGCGTGGGCGGGGGTGCAGGCGCAGGGCCGGTCGGCACAGTTGTCCTCGTCGTCCTGGGCGGAGCAGTGGTAGAACAGAGCTTTGACGCAGCACAGGCAGGTGCCGTACTCCACGACGTTCTCGGCCGAACAGAGGCAACGCTCGCCGCACGCCCAGCAGGAGGGCAGGCGCCGTGGCGAGCAGCACTCCCGACACTTGCACTTGGCGCACCGCTCGCAGATGAACAGGTGGAGGCCCTGGTCGTCGGCCTCCGACAGGGCCTTACCCAGAGAAGCCTCAGGCTTGAGTTCGCCCTTGGGCTGGGAGCGCACCACCGAGGACGGGCCGGAGTGCGAGGGCGTGAGGCCCGCCAGGAGCCTCTGGTCCGAAGCGCCGCTGGTCCGGGAGATGGAGGAACTGATGGTGCTGGAGCGACTCAGGTGGGCCAGGTGAGCGTGTTGGTGTTGGCTCTGACTTCGTGAGATAGCAGGGTAAGGAGGGTAGCCTGTCTGGAGGGGGTATCCACCTCCATAGGGGTACCCACCCCCGTGAGGGTAAGCGTGGGGGTGAGGGAATCGTTCGTCGTGGGCGTAGAAGAAACCAGACTGGGAGTCAGGGTCCAGAGCCACGGGACGTTCTACGTAGTCATTGCTGGCCCGGATCGTACGGATCTGGTTGATGGACAGAACCGGGACCTGCTGGAGGTCCAGGACGTCCAGGTCCCCCCGGAGGGGCGGAGGCAAGTCCATCCTGGAGAGCCGTGAAGGGAGGGGGCCGAGGCCGGGGCGAGGGGCGAGGGGTGAGGGGCGAGGGGGTCTCACGGTACATCAGACAGACCTGAGGACAAAGAGAAGAACGTCAGAACCAGAACCAAAGCGGGAACACCCTACAGCCACGGACCGCAGGTGAGAACATTGAAAAAACTGCTATTCTTCGACAAGATGATATTCGTGTTAATAGTTCCCCCCCCCAGATAATCACACCCCCCCTCCTGAGAGAGACCCAGACCCTCACCTCCCACCCTCGCGCTCCCCCCTCACACTCCCCCCTTTCTCATCGCTCAGCCGGAAGAATCAGCTTCTCTACATCCCACCAAACCAACCGCAAGCTCTTCGAGCACACGCACGTCACATGGTCCCGTCCTCGGCTCAAGCCGTGCTAAGGCCCAGCTCGTTGGTGGATCTACTGTCAGAGAACACTTCACGCACCCTCACTCGGATCCTTCCACCGGAGAGGAATGCAGAAAATAGACCCGGCAACATTCGAATGTAGGTATTAAGGCCCTGTTATAATGACCATTGACGCCTTCTTCCACCAGTCCTTGTTATTAAACAGCCAGAGCTCACGGAAAAAAATCCATTAGCCTGCCACTGTCATTTAGCATCTGCTCAGCACAGCTGCTCGCTGCAAACTCTGAAGTGGACGTGGCCCAACGGGGAGAGGATTGTGGGATATTTCAGGGGTCCGGGGTTCTCATTACCCAGAGTTCCCTGCGGTCGCCAGGGACTCGGGTGGGGAGAGGAGAGGCCCCCTGTTAAAGAAGGAAAGATTCTCTTTTCTTTCTCCCTCCCTCCCCCCCTCCCTCCCCCCTCCC
>BROE01000017.1:7544134-7567158 GCA_036571765.1 Plecoglossus altivelis | reverse complement strand
CTCCCTCCCTCCCTCCCCCCTCTCGCCAGGCCTTATCCTCCACAAACAGGATCCGCATGGTTGTAGGAATGTGGTCGTAGGAACACAACAGTATCCTGGAGCTGACAAATAAACAGGCTTCATCCGAGTTTGTTTACCCTTTGCTGTTGCCAAGCAAGTTTACCTTTTGTGACTTGGCTTCGCTGGTTGTTGGACTCAACTGTGCTTTATGTTAATTGACCTCTCTTCAAGTTAGTATGCAGACAACTCTTGTTCAGTTTGTGATCGATAGTTTCCTCCCAAAAGACCCATTGAACCTTACAACCTGCAGCAACAGGACATTATTTGTAAATCCTGTCTACTGAAAATGGTTTCGGAACCTTCCAAAATCATTTATGAATATGCTGGAGTCCTGCATATCTAATTCTTTTCTTTCAGTTCTAAACACAAAACAGAACCACTCTCCCAACAATCAAGTTCTACAGGCCAGAAACAGTGTTGATTTTCCCCCCAGAAGCTTTTCCAGAACGGACCCCCAAAGAATCGTGTTGAAACCAGAAGTTTAAAGAGAACCTGACTGTGACAGCAGTATGAGTTTTTTTTGCTAGTCCTCCTCTTCCCTCCTCCTTCTCCTCCTCCTCCCCCTCCTCCTCCCCCTACCCCTTCCCCCCTCGTCCCCCTCCTTCTCCTCCCCCTTGTCCTCCTCCTTCCCCCTCGTCCTAGGAGGGAGGAGGAGGGAGAGGCCCTCTCAGCCAAGAAGCCGATGGGGATGAATCTCTACTTCCTCCTCACCAGTAATGAGGCCAAATGTAGAAGCGTTTAAACGCATCCAGATCAGAAGATTAGATGAGGAGGGAGACAAGAGGTTTCTGCAACAGCCAGGAACAGACGTCCATGTGAAGTAAGACTGCAGCTGTTTCCCTCTGCTGCTGTCCCCCCTCTGCTGCTGTCCCCCCTCTGCTGCTGTCCCCCCTCTGCTGCTGTCTCTCTCTGCTGCTGTTCCCCTCTGCTGCTGTCCCCCCTCTGCTGCTGTTCCCCTCTACTGCTGTCCCCCCTCTGCTGCTGTTCCCCTCTGCTTCGTGTTCTTGGGAGAGCAAGAGGCCCGGACAGATGGATTCCTGGCAGGGCCGGGCGGATGCTCTCGTAGAGGTAAGATACCATCCAGACACACACACACACACACACAGACCCCTTACCCTACAGACACACGTTCTGAACACATACACACTTGTAAACACTGTTTGGACACACATCGACACACACACACACACACACACACACTCCGCCCTGGCAGACTGAGAAGAAGATAAGGACTTCCAGGTCGGAAGCTCAAAATGCATTTTCAAATTAGGCGGAGGAGAGAGGAGAAGACCTGAGGGCTAATATCATCAGCAGGAGCTGCAGCAGACATGTTGCTATCTGATCACATATCAGACCAAGCAGACCATCACACTGGCAGGACAAGCCTACTACTGCTTTCCATGAGCTCATAGACTAACTGGCTGGCTGGCTGGCTGGCTGGCTGGCTGGCTGGCTGACTGACTGGCTGAGTAGATAGCTGGCTGGATGGCTGGCTGGCTGGCTGACTGGCTGAGTGGCTGGCTGACTGGCTGGCTGACTGGCTGGCTGAGTAGATAGCTGGCTGGATGGCTGGCTGACTAGATGGCTGGCTGGCTGGCTGGTTGACTAGATGACTGGCTGGCTGGTTGACTAGATGACTGGCTGGCTGGTTGACTAGATGGCTGCCTGACTAGATGGCTGACTAGATGGCTGACTAGATGGCTGACTGACTAGATGGCTGACTAGATGGCTGGCTGACTAGATGGCTGGCTGACTAGATGGCTGGCTGGCTGACTAGATGGCTGGCTGACTAGATGGCTGGCTGACTAGATGGCTGGCTGACTAGATGTCTGACTAGATGGCTGGCTGGCTGGCTGTCTGGCAGTCTGTCTAGATGGCTGGCTGACTAGATGGCTGACTAGATGGCTGGCTGACTGGCTGACTAGATGGCTAGATGGCTGGCTGACTAGATGGCTGTCTGGCTGTCTGGCAGTCTGTCTAGATGGCTGGCTGACTAGATGGCTGACTGACTAGATGGCTGACTAGATGGCTGGCTGACTAGATGGCTGACTGACTAGATGGCTGACTGACTAGATGGCTGACTAGATGGCTGGCTGATTGGTTGACTGACTGACTGACTAGATGGCTGACTAGATGGCTGGCTGATTGGTTGACTGACTGACTAGATGGCTGACTAGATGGCTGACTAGATGACTGACTGACTAGATGGCTGACTGACTAGATGGCTGACTAGATGGCTGGCTGACTAGATGGCTGACTGACTAGATTGCTGGCTGACTAGATGGCTGACTGACTAGATGGCTGGCTGACTAGATGGCTGACTGACTAGATGGCTGACTAGATGGCTGGCTGACTAGATGGCTGACTGACTAGATGGCTGACTAGATGACTGACTGACTAGATGGCTGACTAGATGGCTGACTGACTAGATGGCTGACTGACTAGATGGATGGCTGGCTGTCTGGCAGTCTGTCTAGATGGCTGGCTGACTAGATGGCTGGCTGACTAGATGGCTGACTAGATGGCTGTCTGGCTGTCTGGCTGACTGACTAGATGGCTGACTGACTAGATGGCTGACTAGATGGCTGACTGACTAGATGGCTGATTGGTTGACTGACTGACTGACTAGATGGCTGACTAGATGGCTGACTGACTAGATGGCTGGCTGACTAGATGGCTGACTGACTAGATGGCTGACTAGATGGCTGGCTGACTAGATGGCTGGCTGACTAGATGGCTGACTGACTAGATGGCTGACTAGATGGCTGACTAGATGGCTGACTGACTAGATGGCTGACTGACTAGATGGCTGTCTAGATGGCTGACTGACTAGATGGCTGATTGGTTGACTGACTAGATGGCTGACTAGATGGCTGACTAGATGGCTGGCTGACTAGATGGCTGGCTGACTAGATGGCTGACTGACTAGATGGCTGACTGACTAGATGGCTGACTAGATGGCTGTCTAGATGGCTGGCTGACTAGATGGCTGATTGGTTGACTGACTGACTAGATGACTGACTAGATGACTGACTAGATGGCTGGCTGACTAGATGGCTGATTGGTTGACTGACTGACTAGATGGCTGACTGACTAGATGACTGACTAGATGGCTGACTAGATGGCTGACTAGATGGCTGACTGACTAGATGGCTGATTGGTTGACTGACTGACTAGATGGCTGACTGACTAGATGGCTGATTGGTTGACTGACTGACTAGATGACTGACTAGATGACTGACTAGATGGCTGACTAGATGGCTGACTAGATGGCTGACTAGATGGCTGACTAGATGGCTGACTGACTAGATGGCTGACTGACTAGATGGCTGACTAGATGGCTGACTAGATGACTGACTAGATGGCTGACTGACTAGATGGCTGACTGACTAGATGGCTGACTAGATGACTGACTAGATGGCTGACTAGATGGCTGACTGACTAGATGGCTGATTGGTTGACTGACTGACTGGATGGCTGACTAGATGGCTGACTAGATGGCTGACTGACTAGATGGCTGACTAGATAGCTGATTGGTTGACTGACTGACTGGATGGTTTTTCTTTTTTTTGACAAAATACTTTAAAAGTCTCATGAACGTTCTTCGCTCAAGGGGGTCGTTATCCTTGCAGGAGCCGTTGCCCTGGCAACCCTGTTTGGGAAGTCAACTCCCACTACCAAGAATCCCCTCTTAACCCCGCCCCTCTTAGCCCCACCCCTTCCCCTGTTCTACCCTTGTTCTGTCAGTTGGCTGGCCGGCCTGTAATCTGAGAGGATGTTGCCTGCTTCACCCTCCACACTTCTCCACCCCTCCATCCATCCATCCACCCTCCACCTATCCACCCCTCTATCCCTCCATCCATCCACTCCTCCATCCATCCACCCCTCCACCTATCCACCCCTCTAACACTCCTTCCACCCCTCCCCCACCCCTCCATCCACCCCTCCATTCACCCCTCCATCCACCCCTCCCCCATGCCTTCATCCACCCTTCCATCCATCCCTCCATTTCCCCCCTCCTCCCCTCAGCAGCTTGGGTGCAGGTGGATCAATAATTTCCACTCCTGGGTTGTGGCTGCCTGGACCTGGGGACGGGACAGATGATGTATGGGGGATGTGGGGGTGGGAACTGCCTGCCTGCCTGCCTGCCTGCCTGCCTGCCTGCCTGCCTGCCTGCCTGCCTGCCTGCCTGCCTGCCTGCCTGCCCATTCATCTGTCTACCTGCTCTGCCTTACTCTGCACCCCTGCTTATCCATCTGTCTACCTGCTCTGCCTTACTCTGCACCCCTGCCTATCCATCTGTCTACCTGCTCTGCCTTACTCTGCACCCCTGCTTATCCATCTGTCTACCTGCTCTGCCATACTCTGCACCCCTGCCTAGTCTCACAGGGCCTCTGGTGTTAAACACCTTCATCTGCCATGGATGAGGAAAGCATTCCTGCCTCAGCAGTGTTCAGGCCCAGGCAGGAGCTACACAGATACTGGGGCCGCGGGATAGAAGGAGAGAGGGGGCGGGAGAGGAGGGGGGAGAAAGAGAGGGAAAAGGGAGAGAGGGAGAGAAAGGAAGGGGGGAGGAAGAGAGAGTGACAAGCAGGAATGTGCCAAAAAGAAAAAAGACAGAAAGAGGAGCAAGGGCAGGAGTGGGAGAGTGGTGTGAGAGGAAGAGTAGAGAGGAGAGTGGTGTAGGAGGGAAGGAGTGAGAGGAGAGAGTGAGAGGGGACAGAGGAGAGAGGAGAGAGAGAGTGGCTGTGTGAGGAGCGAAGGAGGAGGTTAGAGAGGAGAGAAGAAGAAGTGGCTGTGAGGAGGGAATGGAGGTTAGAGAGGGAGAGAGGAAGAGTGGTGTGAGGAGGGAAGGAGGTAGAGAGGGAGAGAGGGAGAGTGGTGTGAGGAGGGAAGGAGGGAGAGAGGGAGAGCCGAGAGTCGAGAGTGAATGTGAGGAGAAGGAGTTTTAGAGAGGGGAGAGAGAGAGAGTGATGGAGGAGGGAAGGAGTTAGAGAGGGAGAGAGTAGAAGGAGAGAGGGAGATGAGGGAAGAGAAGAGAGGAGAGAGGAGAGTGGGTAGAGAGGGAGAGAGGTAGAAGAGGCAGAGAGGAGAGAGGTAGAGAGGGGAGAGAGGGCGAGAGTGAGAAAGAGAGTGAGGACGGGTAGAGAGGGAGGGGATGGATCAGGAAGAAGAGGTTACAAAAGAGAGACGAAAGAGCTGTCTAGAGGAGAGTGATTGCACAAAAAGAGGGAGAGAAGGAGAGAGTTGTGGAAAGAGAGAGAAGGGCTGAGAACGCAACATCCAGAGAGATAGAGAGAGAGAAGAGAGAGAGAGCAGAGAGAGCACACATCCTAGAGAGAACATGAGGGAGAGAGGTTTAACGCCAAGAGGGGTGAGAGAGAGAGAGGAGGGAGAGGGAGAGGAGCAGCGAGAGGGAGAGGAGAAAGAGGAAAGGGGCAGAGAAAGAGAGAGAAAGAAAAAGAGAAAACGACGAGAGAGAGCTGATGTTTACCTGGGCCAGCCTGCCGTCAGAGGTAACCTGAAGACAGAGCTCTCCGCTGGGGGAGTATCAATGAGTGAGCCCTCCCCCCCTGCTCTGCCCTGGGGCTCACAGCAGCCCCAGCCTCACAACAACCATTCCCCTGCCCCAGCCTCAGCCCTCTCCAGTCAGCCCTCCAGCCTCACATCAGCCCCAGGTCCCAAGTTCTCTAACCCCCAGGTTTTAACCCTAAAACACAGGGTCACAACAGCCCTATATACCAACTAACCTCCAGTTCCTGCCCCAGCCTCAGCCCCAGTCCTAGCCCCAGCCCTCAGACCCCAGCCCTGCCCAGGCCCTGGCCCAGCCCAAAGCCTCATTCTCAAGCCTCTGCGCCCTGCCTCTAGCCACGCAGCCCCTGCCCAGCCTCATCTCAAGCCCCTGCCCAGCCCCAGCCTCAAATCCTCAGCCTCTGCCCCATGCTCTAGCCTCATCCTCAGCTCCCTGCCCAGCCTCATCCCAGGCCCCCTCCCCAGCCCCAGCCCTCATCCTCAGCCTCTGCCCCTGCTCTAGCCTCATCCTCAGCCCCAGCCCCAGCCTCATCCTCAGCCTCTGCCCCATGCTCTAGCCTCATCCTCAGGGCCCTGCCCTAGCCTCTGCCTCATCCTCAGCCCCTGCCCCAGCCTCATCCTCAGCCCCTGCCCCAGCCCCAGCCTCATCCTCAGCCCCTGCCCCAGCCTCATCCTCATCCTCAGCCCCTGCCCCAGCCTCATCCTCAGCCCCAGCCCCAAAGCACACCCCCCTGGCACAGTAATCCAATCTGCAGCAGGAACAGGATGAGGAGATGGCTGGTGTTATTCATAACATCCACCCACAGCCTGAAAATCCACAGTCCATGTCCAGCACACACAGGCCAGGCTTCACTCCCTCTCTCTAGGCTGTCCCAGGGTCTCTTCACCAGGTCAGTCCAGCCCCCCAGACCACTGCCCTGCTCCCCTGGGAAAGGACAATGACATCATGGTGTCAGGCTATTTTCAACCAACAGCAGTGACCCCTTTCAGTGCCTTTCACCTCCCTCCCTCCCGTCACCCCCGTCACCCCCCTCACCCCCCACCCCATGCCAGCCCAACCCTCTTTCTGATGTTGAGAGAAATCTAACGTCTCTGTTCTTCTCTTCTCCTCCTCCTCCCTCTCTTCTCCTTACATCCATCCCTCCTTCCCTGCCCCCCCCCTTCCTTCTTTTGGCGTTGGCGATTTCCACTTCTTGTTCTATTTTACACGGATAAATGGATGTATACTGTAAATATCTTTCACAGACTTACTGTATAGTGACTTGTACTGTCTCGTGTGTGTGAATGAGCACGCGTGTGTGTGGGAGGAATTACTCTGTCCTCGAGGGGGGGTGAGGGGAGGTGAGGGTGGCCGTCAGGGTGGTGAGGGTGGGGGGCAAGTCAGGCTCTGCGTGTGGCTGGTTCCCCTGTGCCTGAACTGTCAGGCACTAGGACCCTGGGGCCACTCTCTGGCCCCTGAGGGAACACAGAGGGATTGAATGACAATAAACTGGATGAGATACCGGATGTACTGAATCCAACCCCAGGAAGGACTGAAATAGACACTGCAGACCAGCAAGTCCGGGCAGGAGAGAGAGAGGGGAAGAGTGGGAGAGAGGGAGGGGGAGGGAGAGAGAGAGGGGGAGAGAGGGAGAGAGAGGAGAGAGAGAGGGAGAGAGAGAGATAGTGAGTGAGTGAGTGAGTGAAAGAGAGAGAGAGAGAGTGAAAGATAGAGAGAGAGAGAGAGAGAGAGAGAAAGAGAGAGAGAGAGAAAGAAAGAAAGATAGAGAGAGTGAAAGATAGAGAGAGAGAGACAGAGAGAGAGTGTGTGAGTGAAAGATATAGAGAGAGTGAGCGAAAGAGAGAGAGAGAAAGAGAGAGAATGGAGGAAGAGAGGAGAACAAGCTTGATGTTGCTGAAGGCAGAAAGATAAGTGAGAGGAGGGAAAGTTGACAGAAAGTTTAGAAACCAGGTGTGTGAGTGTGTTCTGTGTGTGTGTGTGGGGGGGAGGTGTGTGGGGAGGTGTGTGTGTGAGTGTGTTCTGTGTGTGTGTCCAACTGCTCACCACCTTGTGTAAACTAAGTGTTAGAAAGAGATGACACTTCACAGCACCCTGTTAGACACTGACTTATTTCTCTATGGACCAGTGGCTTTGAACAGTAGCACCAGTCACGCCACATAACATCCTCCCTCCCTCCCTCTCTCTCTCTTCCCTCTCTTGTTCTCTCTCTTTCTCTCTCCCTATTCTCTCTCTGTCTTCCTCTCTCCCTATTTCTCCCTATCGAACCAAAATGTACGAATTAAAATCTCCTTAGAATTTCTAAAACACATTTTTTGGGGAGGTAAACATCAGACATTGTTGTCCACTTCCTTGTAACCTTTCTTTTCTCTTTTAGATCAGCAGTAAATCAAAGTTCCTCAAAGTTATTTCACACAAAACCACCCAACTGTCCTGCAGGGAGTTCTGTGTCCCACAGAATCTGTCTATCGCTCGTTCAAATGAACGCTTGGTTCTCCGAGGGCCGTGTGAGTGAGTCTCACTCAGCTTTAGTGGCAGCGCATTAGAAGAAAAACCCATCCATCCCTCCATCTCTCCATCCCTCCATCTCTCCATCCCTCCATCTCTCCATCCTTCCATCTCTCCATCCCTCCATCCCTCCATCTCTCCATCCTTCCATCTTTCCATCCCTCCATCCTTCCATCCCTCCATCCTCCCATCTCTCCATCCTCCCATCTTTGCATCCCTCCATCTCTCCATCCTTCCATCCCTCCATCTCTCCATCCTCCCATCTTTGCATCCCTCCATCTCTCCATCCTTCCATCCCTCCATCTCTCCATCCTTCCATCTCTCCATCCTTCCATCCCTACATCTCTCCATCCTTCCATCCCTCCATCTCTCCATCCTCCCATCTTTACATCCCTCCATCTCTCCATCCCTCCTTCCTTCCATCCTTCCATCCCTCCATCCTTCCTTCTCTCCATTCCTCCATCTCTCCATCCATCCATCCCAACCCTCGCCTGCCCATCTGCACTGTCCCACCCAGTGAAGATGGGTATTGACATGTAGTATCTGACCTTGAGAACAATCAATCACAGCCCCATATGTCCCCAGTAACACATACCACTACCAAACACTATTACCAAACACCACTACCAAACACCATTACCAAACACCACTACTACACACCACTACCAAACACTATTACCAAACACCACTACCAAACACCACTACCAAACACTATTACCAAACACCACTACCAAACACCACTACCAAACACCACTACTACACACCACTACTACACACCACTACCAAACACCACTACCAAACACCATTACCAAACACTATTACCAAACACCACTACCAAACACCACTACCAGACACCACTACAAACACCACTACCACACACTACTACTACACACCACTACTACACACCTCTACCAAACACCATTACCACACACCACTACCACACACCACTATAACATACCTCTACCAAACACCATTACCAAACACCATTACCAAACACCACTACTACACACCACTACCAAACACTGTTACCACACACCACTACCACACACCATTACCACACACCATTACCAAACACTATTACTACACACCACTATCAAACACCACTACCACACACCACTAGTACACACCACTACCACACACTACTACTACACACCACTACTACACACCTCTACCAAACACCATTGCCACACACCACTACTACACACCACTACCACATACCACTATAACACACCTCTACCAAACACCATTACCACACACCATTACCAAACACCACTACTACACACCACTACCACACACCATTACCACACACCATTACCAAACACTATTACTACACACCACTATCAAACACCACTACACACACCACTAGTACACACCACTACCACACACCACTACCACACAACACTACTACACACCACAACGACACACCACTACCACACACCACTACTACACACCATTACCAAACACAACTACTACACACCACTACTACACACCAGCCTGGTAGCTACTTAGAACACATCATCACCACGGCACACCAGCCTGGTAGCTACTTAGAACACACAACCATCACGGCACACCAGCCTGGTAGCTACTTAGAACACATCATCACCACGGCACACCAGCCTGGTAGCTACTTAGAACACATCATCACCACGGCACACCAGCCTAGTAGCTACTTAGAACACACAACCATCACGGTACACCAGCCTGGTAGCTACTTAGAACACATCATCACCACGGCACACCAGCCTGGTAGCTACTTAGAACACATCATCACCACGGCACACCAGCCTGGTAGCTACTTAGAACACACAACCATCACGGCACACCAGCCTGGTAGCTACTTAGAACACATCATCACCACGGCACACCAGCCTGGTAGCTACTTAGAACACATCATCACCACTACTACACACCAGCCTGGTAGCTACTTAGAACACATCATCACCACGGCACACCAGCCTGGTAGCTACTTAGAACACACAACCATCACCACGGCACACCAGCCTAGTAGCTACTTAGAACACATCATCACCACGGCACACCAGCCTAGTAGCTACTTAGAACACACAACCATCACGGCACACCAGCCTGGTAGCTACTTAGAACACACAACCACCACGGCACACCAGCCTGGTAGCTACTTAGAACACATCATCACCACGGCACACCAGCCTGGTAGCTACTTAGAACACATCATCACCACGGCACACCAGCCTGGTAGCTACTTAGAACACATCATCACCACGGCACACCAGCCTGGTAGCTACTTAGAACACATCATCACCACGGCACACCAGCCTGGTAGCTACTTAGAACACATCATCACCACGGCACACCAGCCTGGTAGCTACTTAGAACACACAACCATCACGGCACACCAGCCTGGTAGCTACTTAGAACACACAACCATCACGGCACACCAGCCTGGTAGCTACTTAGAACACACAACCATCACCACGGCACACCAGCCTAGTAGCTACTTAGAACACATCATCACCACGGCACACCAGCCTGGTAGCTGAACACCAGGAGGTGGTCAAACCATCAAAGCAGCCACATGTTAGAGGGGAAGTTGGCAGCAGAATGTTTGTGTGTGAGTGTTGGTTCGTCCCTGGTCGGGGGGGTCGGGGGGGTCGGAGGAAGGTCTTACCTCTGAATGGGGGGAGATCCATGCTGCAGTGGGACAGGGCGCTCGGCGGGGGGGAGGGGGGAGGGGGGTGGCGGGAGGTTGTGGTAGTGGGGGTGGAGGGGGGCGTTCACCTTGAGGTCCCTCTTGGCTTGTCAAGAGCGTCCCTCGAGAGCAGCCAATCACGTGTGGCGGGGGGTCATTCCCTGGACACCCACCTCACCCCGACAACCAATCAGAAGGCAGGGCCCACCTGGTAGACAGGTAGGGCGGCCGGCCGTGTGTAGAGGGGGAGGAGGGGGGGTCTCAGCTGAGGTGTGGGGTCGAGAGGGGGGTCGGGGGGTCGAGAGGGGGGCTGCTCGGGTCCGTCCGAGCACGGGGGTAACGCTGTATCCCAAAGGAGGTACACTGACAACCAGGGGTCCTTCCAAAAACCAGCAAAAAGGTCAAACTTTCCCCCTTTCAGAAAACAAAGAAATCTGCCGTAGTTTCCTCTCTGCCGTCAAGTCCTGTCTTCCGTCTGTCCTCTCGTCTCCCTGAGAGCTTTAATGCGTGAGTCCTGGATAGCCTCGTTCACTCCCTCAGCTGCTCTCTCTCTCTCGCTCCCTCCGCTCGCTCGCTCTCTCTGCTCTCTCCGCTCTCTCCGCTCTCTTTCTCGGGTCAGTCCTCCCTGTGCGAGCGTTTCTGCTCTCTCTCTCTCTCTCTCCGCGAGCCGCGACTCTGTGAGTGAGCGTGTGAGAGACAGACACAGCGAGAGAGGAAGGGAGAGAGGGTGGGTGGGAGGGAGGGAGGGACGGTGGGAAGCAGAATGAGGGGGAGGGGGAGGGAGCTGGACATGAATGGTATATGGAGAGAGGGAGTGTTCCACTGCGAGGGTTAAGGGGGCACATGTTTACAGCTGATAGTTCGTGGCTTAGTGGCATCATTGGACTGGAACTGAATCTCTCACTTTGTCTCCCTAAGGCTCTGTTCCACAAGCAGGGAGCCCTGGAGAAACTGAAGGAGGAGGGGGGAGAGAGGGAAAGGGAGGCAGGGAGAGACACGGGGAGAGACCTAGAGAGATGGATAGAGAGACAGGGAGAAAGACTGAAAGAGAGAGAGACCTTGAGAGAGAAAGTGAGAGAGAGAGACCTAGAGAGAGATGGATAGAGAGACAGGTAGAGACCTAGAGAGAGAGAGAGACAGGGAGAGAGAGACAGAGAGAGAGAGGCAGAGAGAGAGCTAAGGGGAACTTTTGGAAGAGATAACTGTTCATAAACAAATCACAAAATCAGAAAACTTACATTACAATAAAAGTATTATTGTATTATTAAGTATTATTAACCCTAAGTATTTGACTCTTGCTGTCCTGTGTTGACTCTTCAAAACGTTTATTTTCAGCATCCTATTTGTCAAACCATTGTCAGTCATTTGTAATCTCATATTGTTGTTTAGCTGTGAAATTTTTAGTCACTTCCTGCAGGCTGTGTCATTTCCTGTGTCCCTAGTCAGCATGTTAGCCTTAAGGCCGCTATGCATCCCATAGACACCGCTCTCATCTCCACGGTAACCGGACACTGGACTCTAATGGTCCAGGAACAAACAGACCTGCTTCCTGTTGAGGGAAATACCTGAGATGACCACACTGCTGAGAGAGAGAGAGAGAGAGAGAGAGAGAGAGAGAGAGAGAAAGAGAGAGAGAGGGGGGGAGAGGGAGAGTGAGGTTGAGAGAGTGAGGGAGAAAGGGAGAGAGAGGTAGGCGAGAGAGAGGGAGACTGAGGGAGAGAGAGGGAGGGGAGAGAGAGAGAAAGGGGAGAGAGTGGGAGAGCAGCAATAGGGGTGAAGGGAGATTGGATGAGTTTGCACTCCATAGGCTGACTGTCAAGCTGAACATTGCTGTGCAGTGTGTATGTATGTGTATGTGTGTGTGTGTGTGTATGTGTGTGAGTGTATGTGTGTATGTGTGTGTCTGTGTGTGCACGATCAGGCCATTGTGCCCCCATGCCAGCCTGGTGTGATCTGATCTGAGAGCCCCAGGGGAGAGAGGGGGAGAGAGGGGGAGAGAGGGGGGGGAGGGATGAAGGGATGAGACTCTTCAGGACAATTGTTTTAGGAAAATAGACATATTAAAGAAGGAGAGATATGAGTGAAAAGGAAAGGATGGATTAATGGATGGATGGACAGGGGAGATAAAGTGACAGAGGAGTGAGAGAGTAAAGAGTGGGACCCTGCATGTTCTAGGCCAGGGTCAGATCAATGTTAAAGAGCCAGGTTAATGACACAGCTGACAAAGTCATTTCTCTATGCCAGCTCTCTGTTCATCACACACTCTGCACGGGGGAGAGAGAGACAGAGAGGGAGAGAGAGGGAGAGAGAGAGATGGAGAGAGAGAGGAGAGAGAGAGGAAGAGAGGCAGAGAGAGAGGGGGAGAGAGAGAGGGAGAGAGAGAGGGGGAGAGAGAGAGCGAGGTAAGTAGAGATAGGGAGGGAGAGACGGAGAGAGAGGGAGAGAGAGAGGGAGAGAGAGAGGAGAGAGAGAGGAAGAGAGGCAGAGAGAGAGGGGAGAGAGAGAGGGAGAGACGGAGAGAGAGGGAGAGAGAGAGGGAGAGAGAGAGAGAGGGGGAGACAGGAAGGGAGGGGGAGTTTAGGTTGAGAAACTGTTAATTTACATAAAAAGGTCTGATTGTTGTATACATGCTTGAATGCACGTGCCTGCACATGTGTATAAACGTTTGTTTGTGTGTGTGTGTGTGTGTGTGTGTGTGTGTGTGTGTTGCAGAGCCTGAGGGCTCAGGGTCAGTTCAGTTCCGCCTGTGAGGCAAGTCAGAGTTAGGTTACACAACACACTGCAGCGTAGCACTGACACACACACGCACTCACACACACACGCACTCACACACACACACTCATCCCCTCCTCCTGATTCCCTGGTTCTGTACCACTGAGCTACATAAACACACACAGCTGGAGCTAATCAGAATTACACTCCCTCCTGCTGTCACACACACACACACACACACACACACACACACACACACACACACACACACACACCCCTGTTGCCCCTACACCCCCACATTCTCAGTCCAGTGACCATGAAGAAGAAACCTACTTCTCTGTCTCTCTCTCTCTCCCTCTCTGTCACTTACTGTCTCACTTACTCTCTTGCTCTCTCACTCCCACTCATTGACTAACTCCCTCCCTCTAAAACACACCCTCTCTCACTTATCGACTCATTCACTCTCACTCCCTCTCACTCACTAACTCACTGACTGCCTCATTCCCTCCACTCACCATCTTCCTCCTCTCCCTCCTCTCCCTCCTCTTCCTCCTTCTCCGACTCCTGCACCTCCCACCTCGTCTTCTCACCCTCCCTCCCTCCGTCACCTCCTCAGTCCATCTCGTTCACTCCCTAGTCGCCTCACCCAGGAGGCAAGGCTCCCTCTCTACCCTCCCCCTTCTCCCCCCACACACCCTCCCCTCACGCCCTCACACCCCACCTCCCTCTCTACCCTTCCCCTTAGTCCCTTGTAAGCCTGCTTGCGCCCCCCCCCACCCCTAATTGTTGCTAATATTTCGTCAAAGTACCCGTGTTCCATTAACTGACCCCCACCCCCCCACACACCACACCACACAACCATACCAACCCCACGCCCCTCAACCCCCCCATAGAAATAGCAGGTTTGGCAGCCAGCCAAGCGGCCATTTCCTGTGTGTCTAACAGCCTTCAGTTGCTTGGGCTCAAATGTATTTCCTGATCCTGACTGAGTATAAAATTTTTATTAATGGCCAGGAGTGCATCAGTGTGCCTGGGTGAAGCTCACTGGAGAGAGAGGTGAGTAGATATGATGTGAGGTAGCGGGTGAGCAGAGAAGAGGAGGCGTGGAAGAGAGAGAGAGAGGCAGGGGGGTGAGAGAAGGAGCAAAGGGAGAGTGAGTGGAGGAGAGAGGAGGGAGAAGAAGAGCGGGAGACAGTAGAAGAGGTGACGGGAGAGCGACGGCGACAAGCGAGGGAAGTCCAAAAGAGAGCGTAGAAGAGGGAGAGCGAGAGAGGGAGGCCGAGGAAGAGAGGATGAGAGGAAGAGCAAGAGGAGACCGAGAAGGGTGGGGCGTTTGAGAGGCAAGAAAGCAGTGACTGGAGAAGGGGAGACCGAGGAGCTAGCAGGTGAGGGACTAGCAGTGGTTAAGGAGAGGATGTACAGTCTGAGAGGAATTGCCATTGCGACGCGGAGCAGGGAGCGCCGAAGGCAGGTAGCGCGGAAGGCCAGGGAGCGGTAGAAGGAAGCGGAGGCCAGGACGCGGAGTAGAGCATGTACGATTGTTTGAGCGGATAGGATTTTTGATGAATAGCGTGTAAGTCTCAGCAAGTGTAGATAGCAAGGCGGGGGGGGTGGAGAGAGAGAGAGAGGAGGGGGGGTGGAGAGAGAGAGAGAGAGAGGGGGGGAGAGAGAGGGAGGGAGAAGGAGAGCGAGAGCGAGAAAGAGAGGGAGAGCGAGCGAGCAAGCGAGGGAGAGCAAAAGAGAGCGAGAAAGAGGGAGAGCGAGAGAGAGGGCGAGAAAGAGAGCGAGAGAGGAAGAGCAAGAGGGAGAGCGAGAAGGGGTGGGGGTTGAGAGCAAGGAAGCAGTGATGGAGAGAGCGACTGAAGTGAGACTGAGAGGGTTAAGAGATGTAGCAGTCTAGGAGAGTGGCCAGGGAGCGGAGGCCAGGGAGCGGAGGCCAGGGAGCGGAGGCCAGGGAGCGGAGGCCAGGGAGCGGAGGCCAGGGAGCGGAGGGCAGAGAGCGGAGGAAGAAGCGATGCACAGTGACGTAGGCAAGCAGGAGAAAATAGAGAAAAGGGAGTTTAGTTTCATCAAAGTGCCCTCTTACGCGCTTTTACACCAATAGACAAATGAAAGCACACACACATCGTGCAGGTTCACCACATCGGCTGGTCAGTAACTGGATCATAGCGACAGAGAACAGTCATACCTTAGAGAGGAGAGGACAATCTGGCTCTGTCTACAGAGGGACAACCTGTTGGCTTAGTAAGATGTGGATGCTACTTTTCGTAGGACCAACTCTAACAGTATCCAAACCAACAAGCAGATTTGAAACATTTATAAACAGACACAAACAGCTGTCTCTCTCTACGTCTCTCTCTCTCTCTGACCCCTTCCTCTCCCTGTCTCTACGTCTCTCTCTCTCTGACCCCTTCCTCTCCCTGTCTCTCTCGGTCTCTCTCTCTGACCCCTTCCTCTCCCTGTCTCTGCATCTCTCTCTCTCTCTGACCTCTTCCTCTCCCTGTCTCTACGTCTCTCTCCCTCTCCCTCTGCATCTCTCTCTCTCTCTCTCTACGTCTCTATGTCTCACTGACCCCTTAATCTCTGTCTCTACGTCTCTCTGTCTCTGTCTCTACGTCTCTCTCTCTCTCTCTCTCTCTCTCTCTGTCTCTACGTCTCTCTCTCTCTCTCTCCGTCTCTACGTCTCTCTCTCTCCCTCTGTCTCTCTCTCTGTCTCTACGTCTCTCTCTCTCTGTCTCTACGTCTCTCTCTCTCTGTCTCTTCGTCTCTCTCTCTCTCTCTCTGTCTCTACGTCTCTCTCTCTGTCTCTACATCTCTCTTTCTCTCTCTCTCTGACCCCCTCCTCTCTATGTCTCTCTCTCGTGCGCACACACACACAGTAAACCCAATATCCGCCCCAGGGGCATCAGACTACAGTTAGAGCAGGCAGGAAGAGAGAGACTGCTTTATCCACATCAAAGGCCTGAATTATCAACCATAATCAATGGTTCCCCATTACCCCTCCCACCCACCCCCTACCCCACCTCCTGCCCTCGCTCGCTCGCTCCCTCTCTCACTTTGCCCCTCCTCCCACCCCCCACCCCCCCACAGGACCACCCCACCAACACCCGTACTCATCTACTAGGGCTCTGTCGCCTTCTCCCATCCTCCCCCATCCTCCCCCTGCCTACACCCTCCCACAGTGGTCTCCAACCCCACCCACTATTCTGTGTGTGTGTGTGTGAGAGAGAGAGAGAGAGAGAGAGAGAGAGAGAGAGAGAGAGAATGAGAGAGAGAATTTGAAAAACTTTTTTTAATAGGTCTAGCCCTATTTAATATAAAATTCTTCCCAGTTTTACCAGAATACATAGAAGACTGGAGACATCCTATAACATATGCACACGGACACGCACACGGACACGCACACGCACACGCACACGGACACGGACACGCACACACACACGCCAGGAAGCAGAAAACACAGCAGTCTAGTCATTACTAATTCATGCAACATGTATAAAATGGGTGATCAATTCAGTCAAGAATTATGCCACTAAAAAAATCTAAGTTTGATGTTTCAAACACTAAAACCATCAAAGCCTTGCATTTTACAACTTAAAGTGGTACTGTAAATCTATCTGTACCTGCAGCTGCAAAATATCCATTTACATTATACCGAATGATGTTGTTAACACAAACAAACTGCTGAATGACACAGTCAGTGGTGCAAAGTCATAGCAAGAAGCTCAATAGTGGTATGGTTTGGATGGATGGATGGATAAATAGATAGATCAGTGAATGGAGTCAAAATGGTTTACTGTTCGGCAAGCCAAGCCCTACAGAGATATCATGACCTCATTCACTATCGTACGGCTGTCTATCTGGCACTCTGCTGCCATTCCCGCAGGCCTGCGTGCTGGCGCCCTCTTGTGGCAGAGTTGGGGATTTTAGTTTTTCCGCGCGGCTTCGGAGACAGTGGAAGAAACGGTTGATATTCGGGAGCTGGCGATGTTATAGCGCTCTCTTGTGCAACAGGGTTGCCAGGATGATCGTTAAATACGTTTTCGATTAGAAAAACGGAAGAAAAAAGACGCATACCAATGATGTTATGGATTTTACACGTTTTATTATGAATCTAGATATCTATTTCCATTGGTCATGAGGGAAGTGATGATAAGAGCAATGTTAATTGTCAGGCAGTTCCCGTGGTGAAAAAATATGCATTTACTCAATTCCTCATTAACTTAAAGTTAAAGTTATCAAACTTTGAACAGGGGTCTGACCCCTGTTAGCTAGTTCAAGCCAATGGTTTAAGCATCTATAAAAGATCTGTTATTAAGGATAAAATATATCCTCTGTGGATACGAGTCCAAAGGCAATGCACACCTATGAGGCTAACGGCAAGGCAGTACATAATGCTTCGTGGACGGTGTATCATCGTTCTTTTACCACAAAAAAAACAGTAGTTTCAGCAAGCTATCACCAATATAAGTCACATAATTCCCAATCTTTCTAAAGTTCACCCGCAGACAAAGCAAACCACCTACTCCCCTCCAACACCACCAAGCATTCTCAGCTCAACACAGACCAACATCAGCACGCAAACGTCATCATACCAATGCAACATATCGCATACAAAAATATCAACTGGAAAGACAAACGTGTAAAACATAATTGTACTCAGTTTTTATCACATAAAAACAAAACACACCAATTAAAACCAAACAGACAGACAAGAAGAGCAAGCTTGAACATTTCGAAGAACATTGCACGCTTCAAAACCTTTCGAAAACAATATGTCTAACATGTCTAACATTCAGATAACGCCAGGAGGGGACAATCCAAAAAGCTATCCAGTGATGATCCTATTGCCAGCACAGGAAGTGACATATTAGCTAGCTGAAGCACGAGGCCCCGCCCTCCACCCTGAACTATTTTGTTTGTTTGTTTTGCATTTGGTCGTTATACTATTTTAGTCCTTGTACCACTCGACGCAACACCTGCATACGGAACCCCTCAGCCCATTCCAGAGATCTGCTTCAATTATGGAGTCTTACTACACCATCACCAAGGCAACTCTCTGGACTCGGGAGAGGGAGAGGGGAGACATGCAGGGTGGGGGAGGGAAGGGGAGAGGGGGGGAGGGAAGGGGAGGGAGGCGGGAGAGAGTGGGGGAGGGAGGCGGGAGAGAGAGAGGGAGGCGGGAGAGAGAGGGGGAGGGAGGGAGACGGGAGAGAGAGGATAAAAACAAAACACACCAATTAAAACCAAACAGACAGACAAGAAGAGCAAGCTTGAACATTTCGAAGAACATTGCACGCTTCAAAACCTTTCGAAAACAATATGTCTAACATGTCTAACATTCAGATAACGCCAGGAGGGGACAATCCAAAAAGCTATCCAGTGATGATCCTATTGCCAGCACAGGAAGTGACATATTAGCTAGCTGAAGCACGAGGCCCCGCCCTCCACCCTGAACTATTTTGTTTGTTTGTTTTGCATTTGGTCGTTATACTATTTTAGTCCTTGTACCACTCGACGCAACACCTGCATACGGAACCCCTCAGCCCATTCCAGAGATCTGCTTCAATTATGGAGTCTTACTACACCATCACCAAGGCAACTCTCTGGACTCGGGAGAGGGAGAGGGGAGACATGCAGGGTGGGGGAGGGAAGGGGAGAGGGGGGAGGGAAAGGGGAGGGAGGCGGGAGAGAGTGGGGGAGGGAGGCGGGAGAGAGAGAGGGAGGCGGGAGAAGAGAAGGGGGAGGGAGGGAGTACGGGAGAGAGAGGGGGAGGGAGGGAGAGAGAGGGGGAGGGAGGGAGAGAGAGGGGGAGGGAGGGAGGGAGGTGACTGGATCCTCTTCTTGTTCATTCCTGTTGGAGAGAAGCAGTGTCTTTAAAAAGATCCAATGATTTCCTGTTACAAGATAAACACAACAAAAGACAAACAGGTTACAGTTGGGCAACACCCACATCACAGGTCAAAGGTCAGCCAGCCACTTTAACAGCAAAGGTGAACCACAGTAGATCTCATCTTGAGATTTCGAACACTTGTTACGTTTAAAGATCGCACATCCCGACGTGAAGAACATTAGTGTGCTGGACGTTCTCAAATTTGGAATATATATATACATCTATATATAGATATAGATGTATATATATATCTACTTGACAAACTGCAATCCAGAAGAAACGATTATATATAAGCGTTTCATTACTGGACCGGAATGACACCCAGACAACTTTTCTCTGCTGCGAAGAAAATTCTCCGAGGTTCGCTGTTGAATGTTGTGGCGTCAGGAGAGGTGTTCATTAATCACAGCTAACAGACAGGGGCAGAATGTAGCAGGGACTTCCTAAGACATGAGACTTCTGGCTCAGGATATGAACTGAGCTGCTAACGACGCCATCATCAGTCTGCCAACTGTCACCTCGGGCCTCCTCAACACAACCCTATGGTGTGTGTGTGTGTGTGTAGGGGGGGGTGTTTGTGTGTGTGTGTGTGGGGGGGTGTTTGTGTGTGTGTGGCGTGTGTGTGGCGGTGTTTGTGTGTGTGTGGTGGTGTGTGTGTGTGTGTGGGGAGGGGTTGTTTGTGTGTGTGGTGTGTGGCGTGTGTGTTTGTGTGTGGGGGGTGCATGTGTGCACGCATGTGTGTATGTGGGTGGTGTGTTTGTGTGTGGTGCATGTGTGTGTATGTGTGAGTGGTGCATGTGTGTGTATGTAGATGGAGGTGGAGAGGTGGGCAAGCATATTAATCCTATTAAAGGATTAATCATATGAAAGATTCCCAGCTGGGTCCTTCTCACATACACTCAGCCTCAGCCTAGGCTGCTGTGTCCTAGCTAGAGATCACCTGACCTTCCCATCATGGCCGCATCCAGCCTAGGCTGCTGTGTCCTAGCTAGAGATCACCTGACCTTCCCATCATGGCCGCCTCCAGCCTAGGCTGCTGTGTCCTGGCTAGAGATCACCTGACCTTCCCATCATGGCCGCCTCCAGCCCCTACCTTTTTCATCGATTCCCCGGTTGTCTTGATGATGATGGTCTTGGCCTCTTTGACCGGTGAGGTGGTCTGGTAATCATCGCTCAGGAGTCCCAGTAGGGGGTACTGGTTCATGTACCTACACACACACACACACATGTTATAAATCATGCTGTAATGTGCTAGATGCTACCTACACATGCGTACACACACACACACACACACACACGTTATAAATCATGCTGTAATGTGCTAGATGCTACCTGCATGCTCACACACACACACACACGTTACATCTCATGCTGTATTGTCTTTGATACTACCTGCATGCTCACACACACGGACACACACACACAGACACACAGACACACGTTACATCTCATGCTGTATTGTCTTTGATACTACCTGCATGCTCACACACACGAACACACACACACACACACACACACGTTACATCTCATGCTGTATTGTCTTTGATACTACCTGCATGCTCACACACACGAACACACACACACACACACACACGTTACATCTCATGCTGTATTGTCTTTGATACTACCTGCATGCTCACACACACGGACACACACACACACACACACACACACACACACACGTTACATATCATGCTGTATTGTACTAGATGCTACCTGCATGCTCACACACACACACGTGGACTTACACACACACATACTTTCAGTTACGCGTCACATACTTCCGTAATGCCAATATTATGCTCTGACCTCTTTGTAATCACGGTCTTGGTGACATTCCTTGATGAGTCGCTCTTCTCAGACTGCAAACGCTTGATCTCCTGGGGGGTCAGAGGGAGAGAGAGAGAGAGAGAGGAAGGATAGAGAGAGAGAGGGGGGGAGAGAGAGACAGAGAGAGAGAGAGAGAGAGAGAGAGAGAGAGCAAAGGTCAGTGATCAGCGGTCTCCTCTGCTGGTCACAGAGGGAGATTCTAGGCCTGATCTCAGACAATGTTGACGTCAGAGAGACCAGACACCAGCCTGGTATGAAAGTAGAGACAAACCAGTCTGGTATCATAGTTGGATCAAACAGAAAATGAAAGCTGTGCCTGAGGTAAACAATATGATGGAACACAGGTAGCAGACGGAAATGTCAGCCAACCAGAAGGAGAGGATGACTTGATTAGTATTGGGCTTGTGGCAGTGTGTGTGTGTGTGGTGTGCATGTGTGTGTCTGATGAGTGTGTGTGTGTGGTGTGTGTAGTGTATGTGGTGCGTGTGTGTGGTGCGCATGTGTGTGTCTGATGAGTGTGTGTGTGGTGTGTGTAGTGTATGTGGTGTGTGTGTGTGGTGTGCATGTGTGTGTCTAAAGAGTGTGTGTGTGTGTGGTGTGTGTAGTGTATGTGTGTGTGGTGCATGTGTGTGTGTAGTGTATGTGTGTGTGTGTGTGTGTGTGTGTGCGGTGCACATGTGGTGCATGTGTGTGTGTGGTGCGTATATGTGTGTGTGAGGTACCTCTGTGTGGTACGCGAGTGTGCGTATGTGTGTGTAAGGTACCTCTGTGTGTGGTATGTGTGTGTGTGGTATGTGTGTGTGGTACGTGAGTGTGTATGTGTGTGTAGGTGGGTGGGAAAAGAAGCAGGCATATTAATCACCACACTGACAGGCTCATCAGTGCATGACTTTGTTGCCAGGGCGATAAGCATGCCAGCAAGCAGCAGGTGTTCCTTCTCTCCTGTTGATTCTAGAATCCTCCAAGCACGAGAACTCCAACACGCTAAACCTTCAATCATTGGCTCGGTAATGCAGCATGTCTGATTGGATCTGATGACCCAACAGTTAGACCAGGTATGGAGGAAAGTGTGTCAGTGTGTGTGTGTGTGTGTCCTTGGTCCCTAAGTTCAACCACGACCCCTGACCTCTTCCTGGCGTCGGATGACGATCTCGCGCTGCTCCAGTGATGTCAGCAGCTCTGAGATACGTAGCTGCAGGCTTCGGTCACCTGACCGCTCCGAGCTGTACTCTGTCTGGATCCTGGTCATCTGGGACTAACACACACACACACACACACACACACTTACACACTAGCAAGTGCACACACAGAATACTACTGAAGACTACCCTTCCTCTTGTTCAAACTCGCCATTATTCTACCTCTCCATCCCTCTCCCCTCATCCCCTGTCTCCTACCCTCCATCCTTCTTCCATCTCCCTCTCCCCGTCCCCTCTCCCCCCTCCCTTCCTCCTCCCCCCCTCCCGCCCCTCCCCTCCTCCCCTCACCCCCCCTTTTTCTCCTCTTTCTCCCCCTTCTTCCTCTTTCTCCCCCCTCCCTCCTCCTCCTCCCCCTTCTCCTCACCGAAGCAGCCAATTTATCCAGGGCTCCTTAGTCTTCTCCTGTTCTCAGGGGTGCTGAAGCTGGCTTGGGTTGTTTGTTACTGTTTGAGCAGGTTCGTCTGTTCTTATTCATCTTGCAGAGAAGAAGCTTGCTGGGCCCTGACTTGACCATCATTAGCATTTGCTGCAATTTTCTTTGCCACACACGGCAAACAACCCCCCACACCAACCCCCCACACACCCCAAAAAAAGTTTCCCTTTCTTTTTTTTTTTTTTTTC
>BROE01000017.1:7515512-7538372 GCA_036571765.1 Plecoglossus altivelis | reverse complement strand
TTCCTCCCTGCCTTTCCCCTCCCTCCCTTTGCCTCCCGCCCTCCCTCCTGCCCTCTCCCCTCCCTCCCCCCTCTCCCATCCTGCCCCATCCCTCCTCCCTCTCCCTCCCTCTCCTACCCGTCCCCTATTCTTTGCCACGGTGTTTTCGAAGATGCAGGTGTGGATGTCGCAGTTCTTCCTGTACACCTCAGCCAGCAGCTCTCCAAAGTAACGGGTGTCCATCTTAACCAGCTGTTCCAGTGTCTCCACCTCCCTCGCCTGAGACACCCTCTCCACCACCTTCTCCACCACCTTCTCCTCCACCACTTTCACTGGCTCCTGCACCTCCCTCTTCCTCTTCCCCTCCTCTTCCACCTTCCACCTGGAAAACAAAGGGAGAGAGAGAGAAGAGATAAAAAAGAGAGAGGTAGGAATATAAACATCATCTATATCTTTGGCACCCACATCAAACCATAAATCAACTATTTCCCCAGGCTACGAGACCAACACAACTCAACAATGTCAAGCTGAACATTTTCCCACTGCATTCTCACGTAGATGCTTTCATCTGTAGCAACACCCTAAACGGAGCTCTCAGAAAGAACAACAACCCAGTTCTGGAATCAAAGAGCTCCAAGGCATTCTGGGGGCAGCTTCCTGTTAGGAGTGTGTCAGCTTCCTGTAAGGAGCGCGTCAGCTTCCTGTTTAGGGGCTTGGAATGCGTCTCGTACGAGACTCTGGCCTTTTCAGCAGGCAGGTGAGAGCACAGGCATGGTCATGTGACCAGAGACACCTCAAGCCCTATTCCAGCACAGCGTACCTGTTATGTCAACACAGTTATGCAACGTCTTACGCAACACCAGCGTCCTAGTTCGACCGTTCTCACAGACAAGATCTCCACTCTAAAAACACTTGTCTGTCAAACTCTTTGTCTAGATGAAATGCAGTGCGTGTGTGTTATGTTGCAGTGCTAGACTACATTCAGCCACCAGACTGTGACCAGTATACTGAAGTAGCACCTGTGTTTACAGGGTTACGCAACAGGATCAAAACCTGCACAGTCAAAAGACAAAACAGCTTTTCAGTTCTCTTGTGTGATCAATCGACTTTGCCTTACTCTCCCCTCCCTCCCCCCTCCCTACTCTCCCCTCCCTTCCCCTCCTCCCTCCCTACGGCTCCCCTCGCTCCCTCCCTCCCTCCAGGGTGAGAGTGTATGACTGGTCTGTTTATCCACTGGAGAGAGGGGAGGGATGAAGAGAAGATGCTAGACTAACCTGACGGTTAGCACACCCAGTGTGGGTCCTACCAACGGTGGTCTTCATTGAGCCCATCGTGTGTCAGTTTCCACCAAGCCTACTGATAGTTAAGGAAAAGCTCTGCTACTGGGGAACCCTAATGGTTGCTGCCTGTTTGCTTTTGCGTGACACCTCATCCCTCACGGGCTCGCACACCTCGCTTGACATTTTCCTACCGTGTGTCGCTGTCTATCCACAGTCTGCATTAAGAAGAACAACAGCTTCTTTTGAAGTGAAGAGATAAGCTCTCCCCCCCTCCCTCCAGGGTGTGTCTGGTTCTGGAACATTCCACCCATGCCTGAAGTGAGAGTGGAAAAAAAAGGCGTCGCAGGAAGACAGAGGTAACTGGGTTTTATGGGAGAGGCGGGATCATCTGTCTAACAGAACCGGTTCATGGGCAGGCTCAACCCTCCCCCCCCAACCCCCCCTCCCCTACCCCCCCAGGGCCAAAGGACTAGTTCATGTCAAGTCAGCTCCACTGGGGAAGACTTACTGCTGGCATTAGAGTACATCCATCAGTCTGTGTGTGGGGAGTGACTTTACGTCAACACTGGTGCATGACTGCATGGGGTCAAAGGGCAGCGGTTAACCTGCCGTCAATCAGTCCAGACTCTCTTTCTCGGAGACGGGAAGGCAGGAAAGTAACTGGAAAGAGAGATTCTTCATTGTCCTGACCGACCCAGGCTGTTTAAACCTCTCCGATACCATCAAGAAGGTTCTGACTTCAAGGGAAACAGATATTTTATTTACGAGGCCCTTTTAGTTACTTCAAACCTTTTTCGATTCCAACGTGTTCGCGTGTCAAAGACGACTGAGCGCTTGTATTCTCTGGGCTTTTTCACCCATCCTCTTCTGTTTTTGTTTTAAATGTAAACAACATCAAAGGGCGCCTCCTTCGTTCTCCCAGTTTGCCACGCGAACACACAAACAACCACACACACACACACACACACAAACGACAGGGTAGGAGGGAGGGCAAAGGGAAGAGAGAGGGAGTGAGAGAGAGAGGAAGAGGCAGAGAGAGGAGGAAAGAGAGAGAGAGGAGAGAGAGAGAGAGAGAGAGAAGGTCATAAAAATGGCAGCTTCATCTGACAGAGATAATCAGAGGGAGAGCGATAAGCGTACGATACAGATTGAAGAGAAGAAAAGCACATGTCAGCTTGTTTGACAGACAGCTACTTCCCTGTGCTGGAGAGGCATCTCTGTCCACTCTGGAGATTTGCATATTGGTTCTCCTCCAAAGCAGGTACTAGTTTCCATAGTTCAAATACCTGATTACTACACACACTGAGTGGCCGTGAGCCAGCTGTTTCCACATCAACTCCCCACACTTATTATACCTAATGGATGGATGGATGGCATGCAGTCTTAGTGATTCCCAGAGACCCTCAGGGCCCCTCTGTCATGCATGTTTAAACAAGAATCAGGTGTTGGTCAAACACCTGAATCTAAAACATGTTAGCGTCTGTGCTGCTTGACTTCCTGCTTCCTCTCTAGCAGGAAGTCAGCTGGGGGGCATACGGAGCACTTACTCTCCAGCAGGAAGTCAGCTGGGGGGCATACGGAGCAGCTCACCTCACCAGCAGGAAGTCAGCTTGGGGGCATATGCAGCACTTCCTCTCCAGCAGGAAGTCAGCTGGGGGGCATACAGAGCAGCTCACCTCAGGCCCTCAGTGACCCCCCAGGCCCTCAGTGACCCCCCAGGCCCTCAGTGACCCCCCCAGGCCCTCAGTGACCCCCCCAGGCCCTCAGAGCACCTGGGAGGTAACACAAACACACACAACCACACACAAACTTCACCTGGAGGCGTGTAAGTTTCTCTCTCACGGGTTCTGTTGCCTCATCCACAAAGTCACGTATTGTGTGTGTGTGTGTGTGTGTGAGTGTGAGTGTGTGTGTGTGTGTGTGTGTGTGTGTAGGATCCAGGTCAGTGTGTGAGGACAGCAGTAACAGGGGCAGTGTAACTGTGGATTCTGGTCCCTGCGGCTATTACGAGCATGGCTGGGTGAAAGAGAGGGAAACAGTATCTCATTCTGAATGCTGTGTGTGTGTGTGTGTGTGTGTGTGTGTGTGTGTGTGTGTGTGTGTGTGTGTGTGTGTGTGTATCGACGTGGGGGAACTCTGGAGGAATTTGAGGGGCAGAGGACAACAATATTGAGACAAAAGAGAGAAGAGAAACACACTGCGTACATGCTGTCTAACCTCCATGCCTCCTATCTGAAAGGCTTATTAAAAGACATTATTAAAGCTTAAATCCACCTCCCTCTACCTTGAAGTCTGTAGTCAAACTTTGTCATTCTTTACTTCCCTCCCTCCTTACACCTCTCCCTACCTCATCCCTTTCAGTCCTCTCCCTACCTCATCCCTTTCAGCCCTCTACCTACTCCCTCCTACCCCTCTCTTTATGAATCTTTCTTCTTCCCCCTTGCCTCTCTCCTCCCTCCCTCTCTCTCTCTTCCCCTCTCTCTCTCCCTCTCTCTATCCCCCTCCCTCTCTCTCCCTCTCCCCCTTTCTGCCCCTCTCTTTCTCTCCCTCTTCCCCTCTCTCTCCCCCTCTCCCCTCTCTCCCCCTCCCTCCATCCCTCTCCGTCTCTCTCTCCCTCTTCCCCTCTCTCCCTCTTCCCCTCTCTCTCTCCCTCTTCCCCTCTCCCTCTCCCTCTTCCCCTCTCTCTCTCCCTCTTCCCTTCTCTCCGTCCCTCCCCTCCCCTATCCCCTTCTCTAATTCCCAGGGTTCTCCTGAAGAGTTTCCAGGTGTGTACAGTAACACAGGGCCTGGCTCAGTCCTTCCCTCAGTCACAATCATCTCCCTGTCTGACTGGCATCTTCCCAGCTGGCATCTCGCTAGTGTGGGAACACACACACACACCAAGAGACTCCACTTAAACTGTCTGATGAGAATGACGTCAAGACAAAACGCCCATCAAGCCGCAGAAGAACAGAGGACATAACTGGCCTAAAGCTCCTCACTCTAGACAGGTACTTGTTTATTAACCCCAAGTCTCCTTGGCTTATTAAAGAGCTCCCTCTCTACACCTCTCCTTACCTCATCCCTTTCAGCTCTCTCCCTACCTCATCCCTTTCAGCTCTCTCCCTACCTCATCCCTTTCAGCCCTCTCCCTACCTCATCCCTTTCAGCCCTCTCCCTACCTCTAGAGCTAGCATACAGCAGGCAAGATATTCCCATGTCTGTTCCAGCTCTGCGTGTTTTGCGGTGACGAACATGGCAACATCGCTGGGTAACAGACAGGGCTGATTATGTAAACTGAGGGTTCAGTCTAGCATGGAGAGAGATGGTCGTATTAGACGTCGGTTTCCTATGCAGCTTTACATGAACACAGACAGGACTGATACTAACTCCTACTGAAGGAGAACACGTTTGGTCTTGGTAGCCATGTTGTATTCCAGGGTTCTTTATGACACAGCAACTAGCAACTGACAACTAAGTTAGTCACTTTCCATCTCACGCTCAAATTAGCTCACTCATTTTGAATGAGTGTGTGTGTGTGGGTGTGTATACATGTCCGTGTGTGTGTGTGTATACATGTCCGCGCGTGTGTGTGTGTGTGTGTCTGAGGTTCCCAGGTTGTTAGCAAACAGACACTAAAGCCATCTCATTATCATTCTTCTATCAAGGCAACACAGCTGCTTGACATACCATCATTTACAGTGCAACAGACTCCCCCTCAGGTGTGTCGTTTAAAAAGCAATAACACCGTGTGTGCGTGTGCGTGCGCGTGTGTGCGTGTGTGCGTTATCTCAGTGTCATGTTGTGTCATACGGGTTTTTCAACGCTCAACCAATCAAATTTCATGGGAAAATCATGGGATGCAGTCCGGTGAGAGGTGTGGTGGCTGTCGTTGCCGTAGCGATGCTGCAAGCGGTAAGGAGTGGGGATGAGGTCAAGACAGGACTGATGATTGGGCGATGATGTTAGATGCAGAGGACAAGACAAGGCACATTCTGGGTGTTGCCAAGACAACTCAAACAGAGTTAGAGTAGCAGTCAAGCTACACACTTCCTGGAAACCCTGTATGAAAACCAAACCTAATGCATTAGGCTAAATACACACATACACATACGGCCAAGCACACACGCTAAACAGCGCAAACTTGATTCATGTAAACTGTCCTACCCAAAACATTACAATCAGCAAACTACATCTCCTTGAGTGACAGCACAATGAACTGAAGACAGCTAAGATAATTGATGAGAACAGTCATTAATAATGAGGCCAGATCCGAGGGTGTTGCCACCCATCGCTAAGGATTGTGGGGGGGGCATTGAAACACTGACACGCCCTGATAACTGCCTGGGCACCGTTGCAATAAAGCAGGTACAACAAAGACACACAATCACAGTTGTTACATTGCTGCAGTTTGGCGGAGCAGATTGTCTGTGTCTCGCAGCCCTAGAGGGGTGTGTCTTAGGTGTGTCACAGGAGAGGTGATTAAGAAAACATGACTGTTTCATAGTTACAGTGGGTGGGACAGTGGCCTGCTAAAACAACAGCTCAGTGTGTGTGTGTGTGTGTGTGTGTGTGTGTGTGTGTGTGTGTGTGTGTGTGTGTGTGTGTGTGCTCTCACCTCCTCGACACAGGGATCAGGAGTCTTGATCGGGCTGGGAGACTGACTGAACACAGAGGAGGAATTCCCATTCACATGCTGTTGGGTGAGAAAAAAAAAGTGAGAACAGGTACAGAAAGGAGAGAGAGACATAAGGAGAGAGAGAGACATAAGGAGAGAGAGAGAGTGAGAGAGAGAGAGGCAGAGAGAGAGAGAGGAATAGAGTGTGAGGCAGCAAGAGAGAGAGAGAGAGAGAGAGAGAGGAATAGAGTGTGAGGCAGCAAGAGAGAGAGAGACAGAGAGAGAGAGAGAGAGAGAGAGAGGAATAGAGTGTGAGGCAGAGAGAGAGAGAGAGAGAGAGAGAGAGAGATCTAACAGACCCCACGGTGTGGTGACAATGTCAGGGCCTTCTAATTGAAACAGGTGCTAAAAACATGATGGCCACCCTAAGACACCTGGTGCAGAATTCAAATGAAGTTCAACAGGGTGTGGCTTCTCATCAAGATCTCAACTATCGGTTTGTTGCTATACCGATGGACCCAGCAGCGATGAGAAATATGATATGATGATATGAAAACTGACAAAGACTGACAGATTGACAGAGAGAAACAGACAGAGAGTTTCATATCCTCCCTTAAATACAAGGGCACATAGTTGAGGTTTTCTGCAAAAGTTTGGATCTTGGAGACGCGTTTTATGTTGTTTTACAGTAATAATATAGTCGTTAACAATTAACGACTTGGAGACACGACTGACCCAACCAATTACTTAACATTACTTAAAACTGCCTCCAACCAAGACAAACAGGCTGGACTATTGATCGATTATACAACCAGGACCAGTACAGACGTGAAGTGCGTTTTGGTGTTTCTGGGACTAACCGACAACTCACCTCGGTGATTTGCTGTCGGTACATGTATTCCGAATCTTCCTGACTGCTGACGCTGACTCGGGGAGCCTGTTGAAGGTAAACTGTTGACATCATTTGGGGCATAACTTGAGGTGCGCTGTTCACGACCACGTACGACTGCTGCATCGGTTGCTGGACGGGTACAAGGTATCGCACCGTCTCGTAGGAGCTGTTTAAACTGTACGGGGAAATCTGACCGTAGTTAACGGCGTTCGCATCAGACAAAACCATATTGGTGTTCGACAAAAGCGTATTCGTGTTGGGCAAAAGCGTATTCGTGTTGGACAAAAGCGTATTCGAGTTGGACAAAAGCGTATTCGTGTTGGACAAAAGCGTAGTCGAAGGTTCGGCTTGGACTCTGGTCGTTCTGTACGTCATGGTGCCCGTCGGATACATCTTGAAGCGAATTAAAAGTCCCACCGACGCAATAAAAAGTTGTGAAGAATGATAGTTAGAAATATATATCCTTTAAGTCTCGTCTTGGGACCATGCGCAGAGGCAGATAGTCTTTTTTCCTCTAGTCTACAAGACTCCCGTGAACTGTGGTCAGCTTCCTTGAGTTTGAAAGAGGTATTGTGACTAGACCGCTGTGGGCGGTCCACATGCAAATGTTGTTCAAGTACAGCCCACTGAAAACAATACATAGACACATTTGGATATGCACAGGCCTACCTGAGTTTAAAGTGACCTACACGATCTATCAAAATGCCACCTCTGTCATTGATTTTATACTAGAATTCAAGTCGGTAATTCAGGGCAGAAGTGAGAGTCGATGTTTCTGAGAGGAAAAAAACAACTATTTAGGGATGGTCTCAAAACCTGTCACTAAGACCTGGCTCCGGATAGGTTACCTTGGTGACGGCACGTGTGGACAATAGTTTCCAGCTGCGACCGCGCAGCATAATTATCCGCTCACTAGAACTGTCACGTCATTAAAACTGTCATGACGCAAAAACAGAAGAGCGCCATCCGTTGCTTGTCCGGAATAAGGACACCGGCCATTTCTGCTGGTCTACGGTGAGCGGAGAGACGGGACACGCCCTAAAGGCCTTAGACCGAAACTATGACTCCATCTAGTTGTAGGTCAACTCCACTGGTAACAAGTGTATGGATTTGGCATTTTCTCCAAAGCGACGTGCCAGGTAATATGAACATGCAACCGTTAAATCTGTAGTCAAACGCTCTTAGTTACCACTGAGCTAAACACATCCCCTATGGTACTTTATAATGTTAATGTTACTGCTTTCCAACATTACCAGTTACATCTATAAAACTATAAAGCGTTCATTTTGAGAAGTATGAAATACATGTATAAATCACTTTGGATGTGGAAAGAATATGGATATATGGAAGAATATGTGGATATATTTTATTTCAGAGTGTACATTTACTTAAAATGCCTAATTCAATCCGTCACGCCAAAATAGTCAACACATTAACAAACAAACATTCGATCATCTAAACGAGCAAAGTAGCATAAATATGATTGCAAACACAGTTTCAACAGACGGAAGTGCAAATGGCCAAGAGACGCGATAGGCTGAGACAGCCTGAAAGAGTCTTCAAGTCAGAATCCACAGCAGTCAGGAACGACTCATAAGGTGCAGACGGAATAACGGAACTTACGGTAATGTATCGACGGAACATTTCATTTGGACACTTAACTTTCTACAGTACTTTACTGTTTTGAACATCCGACATCAGCTGCATCCATTTAAAGATGGGCAACCAACGCGAAAGATATTCAGGGCTGCCCTTGATGAGATGAACACAGTCACTACCATTAAAAAAGATAAGAAAACTGAATCGAATGAACCAAGTAAAACCAATGAGTTCTTCTTCATGACGATCTTAGTTCATGAAAGACGACATTTTAAAAAAGAATATTAAAGACAAACAACGAAAACTCCCGATTCACAGGCAGCGTGAAGGGAATGTTCCTCTATATTTTAAAAGTTACTCAACAATTTATTTTGATCTTTTTTTTTTCTTGAAGAAATTGAGAAATAGATTCCAGGCCAGACTATCTCAACCCTGATCGTCTTTATTGCCCACCAGCAGGTGCGGGTTCCAGATGTAACGTTGGAGCGTGGAAACGTCTAGAACAGTGGTTCTTAACCGTGTTGGAGGTACTGAACACCACCAGTTTCATATGCGCATTCAACGAATCCTTCTTAATTGGAAAACTAAAACATGATTTTTTTTGTTCAAATTCATATAATCATGAGTCAGGTGTGTCTTGACCTCCGCCGAACCCCTGAGACTGACTCAACGAACCCCTGGGGTTCGATCGAACCCAGGTTAAGAACCACTGTTCTAGAACATGCAGTGCAGGGTTCTCTTACGACCAGGGTGGACAGAGGCTGCTCTAGAATGTTCTCCAGGACCCCAGGCCCCTGGCTCAAGATGCTGTGCTCGGGGTATCCTTGGCTAGACCAAGACATGCACATAACACATTTGACGTTGAAAAACACAATCAATCACCAAGCCCCAAAAGTCACCAAGAAAAAAAAACTGGGGAGTAAAGCTTGCATTATTATTCAAACGAATCATTTAGAATAAAAGCTAAATAAAATAAATCACTCTTTCAAAAATTTGATTGCGGAAATACAGTTAGCGCTAACAACCTAACTGTCAAACCAAACTAGTTTCCTCCCTCCTCCCACCTCTTACTCTGCAGGGCAGATAACAAAACCAAACACATCGTCAAGACGACGTATCTCAAACATCAGGAAAACCACCTACGACACCGACATCATAACAGAAGCACGATCTAAATACTGGTCTTATCGGGGTAAACTGTAACCATAACATGATCCCTTATCTCAGCGAGTAGAACCATGAGAAAACAGGATTATTACAAATAATAATCCAAATAACAATCATATGTATTACTTATCATTTATAGTAATAAAAAATAAAATAATAAGGCTTGAGAAAATGTTTACAGTGCATTCTCCTACTACCTTTTCTAACTCCAGAGTTGAGTTTCAAAGTACAACGCCAGTTTGGTAACAGCAGAGTTTGGCACGAACAGCCTAAAAAAACTCTAATATGTTTAGTTTTTTCCCCACGATCCAGCCTCTGTTCCATCTTCAATACAGAAAGGAAGAGGAAGCAAATTTAAAACGCTACTATCTTAACTTTAAAGTAACTCAGTACATAAATATGTACATATAGACATAAGAAAACTCTGACCATGGTAACACTTTACTCTGATGGTTATCCTTGATGGGGAATCACCGTGGCAACCAGGTGGGTCCCTCATGAATTCGACCACCGCAGAAATAAAGGAAACCTCTTTTAAAAAAAAGAAAAGAAATACGAAATAAACCTTGGAGAAATGAGGGTGTCTACAGCTGTACTGGTACTGTTGACCTTTGAACTGTCTACAGCTGTACTGGTACTGTTGACCTTTGAACTGTCTACAGCTGTGCTGTTGACCTTTGAACTGTCTACAGCTGTACTGGTACTGTTGACCTTCGGACTGACTCAACTGTGGGCTGCTTTTTCTGGTTTTGGTGTGTGTTGTTAGTGGGTGGGTGGGGTGTGGGGGTGGGTGAGGGGGTCCTGTATAATTACAAAAGAAAGTCGTTTTGATTCACCTGGTGGCTTTGGTTGATATTTGGACTGGATTCAAGTAACCATCAAGAGCGCATCTCTTAAAAAACACAAGCACATCTAACAGGCCCCCCAAAACATTTAAATCTCAACATCTAGACTGGTCTGTCTCTCTCTCTCTCTCTCTCTCTCTCTCTCTCTCTCTCTCTCTCTCTCTCTCCATGCAGTGCAGCTAAAACTACTAAATCATCCGTTATGTTTCATTATGTTTTGCAGCTGAGGAGTAGCTTCCAGGGGTTCGTGTTCAAACCCTCCCTCCCTCCCCACCTGCCTCTCGTCCTTTACACTGGCAAGCAGCAGCACCTCTGCCGTTTGTCCCCTCCGGGTTTCCATCCTCCGCTTCAAACTAACTTTAGCTGCCTGGAGTTCAGTGTCATCAAGGGCGGTCACGCGCAAAGTGTAACAGACGCTTCAAGAGTCGTACGAAAAAGAAGAGAGAGACAAAATTGAAATGGTAACAATAAACTGAAATAGCACGTGGCTTTTGTGCAACTTTGGGATGGACTGTGAATGTCTGAACACTCTCAAATACACGCACGCACACAACACACGCACATAACACACACACTCAAGTCCACTTCCTGGATTCATCGCTTCCTGGATGCATCACTTCCTGGATGTACCACTTCCTGGATGCATCACTTCCTGTTGCGACTATAAGGGCATCTTCTTCAGCTGTTCAAAGGTGATGAAGAACTGAGGGGCGGGGTTAAGGACCGTAAATTCCTGCTTGACTTAAAATCTTATTTGCAAATCAAATTATTTGATCATGTCACAGTACCTTCAGTTTGGTCAAAAAGCTACAGTACATTTTTATCTGAGTTAAAAAAATATTATCTTATTCATAAACTGTATGTATTTACTGCACCTGAAAGCATGGTATCCCAATTTCGTCGCACCATGTATAAGGTCAATAAAGCTATTAATTCATTAGCTCTGTAACTAACACAGTCAGTCATTGCAACGCTACACCACAAGGCTCAGTAATCTGACCTAGACTCACCATTGTGACCTAGTTCCTAGAACTAGACTCACCATTGTGACCTAGTTCCTAGAACTAGACTCACCATTGTGACCTAGTTCCTAGAACTAGACTCACCATTCTTAAGAATGTCCTGCCACATGCTTATTAATTCCTGAAGAACATTCTCTCCAGGTTTCAGAAACCAGTCCAGCATTAGCCTGATATGTACTGTTCTCTCTGGCCAAGCAGGAACAGTTGGTTCCTTATTAAACTGTTCCAAAAGAAGTCACCAGACTAATCCCGACTAACTCTGCCCCAGACTAACCCAGACTAACCCTAACCCAGACTATTCCAGACTAACCCTGCCCCAGACTAACCCTGCCCCAGACTAACGCTGCCCCAGACTAACCCTGATTAAGAATCTGTTTCCCCCCCTCTTTCTGTTGCTAAGGATACGATGATGTTCCACGGCCCCAGTCTGAGCCAGTTGGGCCAGAAGCCCTTGTAGAGGGCGAAGAAGCCCTCGTTCTTCCAGGTCTGCATCACCCCGTCCAGGGTGCCCTTGTACAGGGGGCCGCCTGACAACACGCGCTGGTTCATCATCCTGGTCCGGACCACGTCCACCGGGTTGGAGGCTAGCGCCCCCGCCAGGCCACACGTGAAACTGGAGCTGAGGAGGCAGACAGGCAGAGAGACAGACAGGCAGACAGAGTGACAGGCAGAGAGACAGACAGACAGAGTGACAGACAGACAGAGGGATGACACACAAACACACACAAACAGGATGAACATTAATAACAGTCCTGTTACAAACCTCAGGACCTGTTATGGCCTTCTGTATAGTACTACTTCATCACACGAGCTGCCCTTAACACCTACACGAAATGTGTCAGTATGTTGTCTCCCATGGTACCCGAGCGAATCAGATGCTTCTTGGTGATGTCATAGACAGGAAGCTCCACCCCCACCACGATGGCCGCCCGCTGGGCTGTAGGGATGACACCCTGGGGCAAGCAGAGCGGAGTCAGACACGCACACACACACACACACTCTCTCACACACACACAAACTCACACACACTCTCACACACACACACTCTCTCTCTCACACACACACACACACACTCACACACACACTCTCACACAAACACTCTCACACACGCACCCTCTCACACACGCACCCTCTCACACACGCACCCTCTCACACACACACACTCACACACACACTCTCACACAAACACTCTCTCACACAACACTCTCTCACACAAACACTCTCTCACACACGCACCCTCTCACACACACACACTCTCACACACACTCTCTCTCTCACACACACACACTCTTATACACACTCTCTCCCACACACACACTCTCACGCATACACAGGCAGTACTCACCCTCCACAGTCCCCTGGTCCCCTCGTTCTGGTAGATGTTGATGAAGTTGGACATCATGCTGCCCTGTAACAGGCTGCCCTGTGCCTGCATCCTGATCTGAACACACAGACACTAGGCATCATCAGGCCAGTGTGCAATCCAGCCATCGGCTCCATGCAGGTTAAAGCATTTCTAGAGGTCAGTCTGTCTGGTATGGGTGTGTGTGCGTGTGTGTGTGTGTCTGTGTGTGAGAGCATGTCTGTGTGCATGCGTCTGAGTGTGTGTGTCTGTGTGTGTGAGAGCACGTCCGTGTCTGTATGTGTGTGTGTGTGTGTGAGAGAATGTCTGTGTGTGTGGGGTGTGTGTGTGTGTGTGTGTATGTGTGTGTGAGAGCATGTCTGTGTGTGTGTATGTGTGTGTGTGTGTGTATGTGTGTGTGTAGTACGGGGGGCAGCGTACCTTTAGGACGTCAGTAGGGTTGGCCAGTGAGGAGGACAGGACTCCAGACACCACACCACAGAACACGTTGATCACCATGGTCTCATCTGCCACACACACACACACCACACACACACACCACACACACACACCGCACACACAGTTAGCCCACACCCAACACACGCAGAGATCAAGCCGATGTTGACACTACGCAGACATAAGGACACAGAAAGCGAAAGCGCTGAAAAAGGACAAAGACGACATAGAACGAGAGCACTCTGAAATTAAGGGACGTTCTGTAAATTTTCCATGGATTCCAACACTAACTTCTGATGCAAGTTAGACGTAAACATGCAACGATGGGGATAAACAGGAGGAAGAACAGGACAACACTTTTCAGGACGAGCGCCAGGTTAGTTGTAGTTCTTTATCCTAATCTAACTCAGTCTAAAACTCAGCCAAAGAACTACACTTCCAGTAGAAGGGCTGAGTTAGACTGCCTTTTCAACGCAAGGCGTGGCAGTGATTTACTGGACAGATTCTCGTTTATTAGCGATTAGCGAGTTATCATTGGGGGTTAGGAAATTATTCTTGTTTTTATTACATGTATATTAATCAATATATTACCGGTAAGAATCGGTGGAAGAATGTGTTTGTGACACAGGAAGTAAAACAAACCAATAGAAAGGAATCAGAGTTTAGAACAATAGTTACAGTGGGGCGCTCGATCAATGTGACCAATAGTTAGTGTGCTCCTTGCCCCCATCGCTTTGGCTGAAGTACGTGGGTCCCCATTAAACACCAGGCCACCCCCAAACGCCTGTATCAAAACAAGCATCACAACACATGTGGAACAGCCAGGCAACAGACATGGACATGAGATGGAGGAGAGGGGGGGGGGTTTCCAGGACAACACTGACATGCTACCCTATCTCTAGCTGGCCTGCTCACTTCCTGGTTGCGTGACGGTGGATCGGTAGAGTCTGCACTGGGGAGCAGAGGCTGATATAAAGGCTGTCGTAGTGTGCTACTGTAAATACGTGGTGGGAATAGAGGCGGAGAGTTAAACAGAGAGATTAGTTGGGAGAGAGAGGGGTTTAAAGGGAGGGAATAGGAGATGAACACAGATTAAGAGAGAGAGTTAGAGAGAGAGTTAGAGAGAGAGGGAGAGAGACAGAGATAGAGAGCTAGAGTAAGAGAGGGAGAGAGAGAGTGAGAGAGAGATAGAGTTAGAGAGGGAGAGAGAGAGTGAGAGAGAGAGAGAGAGAGCGAGTTAGAGTAGACTACTTCCTTTATCTAGGAGATGGGGGCCTGTCTGATGGTGACAGGTGGTTTAGCGAGTAATCTAACCCAAACGCTTCTCCAGGGGCAATCCTGTAGGGCTTCTTCCCTCTCATCTCCTCTCCTGTCCCTCTCATCTCCTCTCCCCCTTCTCCTCTCATCTCATCTCCTCTCTTATCTCCTCTCCCCCCTCCCACTCTCATCTCCTGTCCCTCACCCCTCCTTTCCCTCGTCTACAAATGTCTGATCTGTGATGTCATTTGGCGCGAGGTCAGAATGCGTGACGTCACAATGTGCGGAGGGTGGAGGGAGAGGGGAAGGGAGAGGATCCACCTTCCGGCCGGCTGACGAAGAGGCCCTTGAGGGTGTTGTAGGTGCCGATCTTGATGGTTCCATAGGAGGCTTGTCTCAGGAGCGCTGGAGAGATCCTACACACAGGATGGACAGTGGAGAGGGACAGAGAGACATGTTTACACCCAGGCTTCAGACAGGAGCTGCGCCGCTCAGTGATTGAAGTAGCAGCTCAACAGATTCTGATCTCCCAACACCCATGCAAAGCAGACACACACAGTGCTGAGGAAAAGGCACTTCCTGTTTCCATCACGTTGATCCCGTCAAGCCCAGGTGCATTTCAGCAGCAAACTATACAGGCTCTCTGAGAGGGTTTTTCCGTGCAGATTTTTAAGCTCCTTCCTAATCAGTTGCCTCATACAGGGCTGGTCGAGAATTAGATAATTGTGTGTGTGTGTGTGTGTGTGTCTGAATACACACATGCTATTGATCAAGTTCTGAAAAAGCTTCTACAAAATTTAATCCTAGTCATTTTGAAGACATTTTAAAGCTAATTTCTAATGAGTTTCCTTACACAAAGCTGGTTTTGAATTAGATAATTCTATGAAGGCTGTATGTGTGCGTATACATACACATTGCATTGATCAGGTTGTTAAAAAGAGTCTACATGAAATCCTGATCATTTAAACAGGTGGTCTGTCCTCACCCAGAGTATAAGGCCTTAATTCCCTCCTCCTTGCCGATTCTGAAGAGGGCGTGGAACATGCCCCGGTAACGCACTTCCATGTACTGAGACTGGCCCTGCACCTGCAACCGCGTCTTGGTGAGGTCTATGGGGAACGTACCTGTGAAGTCCAAACAGACGTATTGAGACGGTGCGATAGAGGGTCCAAATGACGATATCAAGGAAGTTAGGATGACGACAGCGTCGTGGTCTAGACAACAGTTTCCGACTTTGGAAGTGTGCGTAATAGCAACGAACAGTAAGAGAGATATAAGGATAAACGAATGATAATTGCAGTTCGTTAGGTTCTCCAGCATTGCTGAGCTACGGATTTCTACAGAAGGGCGTTCCAAACATTAGCATGTTGGTGGAACATGCTAACCGAGAAAGAGCATTATTAATAGATGCATCTTTTGATGCATCGAAATCACTTCAGAGGTGTACAGAGCGCACATCTCTTAGTTCGTCCACCGCTAGTTTATTAACATCTCGATTCAAGTTATTCAATTGAGGACATAGAAAAGAACGATCAACAAACTATTGAAATGTTTCTAGTCGGTACATCAGTCTGGAAGGCGAGGTCCATCACGTACCGAATTCTGCGACAATTGAGGCCATCCCTCCGTAGATGAAAGGTTTCCAGTTTAAATTGGCCATTTCTGTAGTGGCCGCTTCAACCTGGTGCAGCCCTGCTAAAAACAATAGCAGGCCGCCGAGATACAAATACACAAACTGTTGTAATCGCACATAATATAACATTGCGGTGGTGACTATGGTATCACTTGCAAACGAACGGATAGCACAGCATCACCGAGCGGACCACTGCGCCGGAAAGAGAAGCAAGTGTCAAATATTCATGAAGGGGCCATCGCATGTCTAAACAGCTTTCCAATTGGCCGAAATTTCAGTCCATCAAATATTTAGGCAATCTAAGTGGTTGAGACGGCTTGGGTCACGCCCGCAGCGCTAGGTAAAAACAAATGTGCTCGTAAATGTCGCTGAGTATTTGATTAATATTCCATAAAGTACAGCTTATGTTATTGGCTACATTATTAATACATATCAATGGATAAACAGACTATTTGCACCAAATGTAAGTTGAAAAAGGACAGAGCTGTTTAAAGCGGTCCAATGTTGTGAGGCTAGCAACAGCTAAGTACAGTACTGCGTTCGCTCTTAACAAACAGATGGCTGGCTAGCTGGCTAGTACAACAAGCTGTAACTTCTACAAATGATTTGACCTGTAGGAACCTTGCAAATGTGCACGTTTAACGTCCCGAAATGACACATACCTGTTGAGTATCCCCGTCGAGTCCAAGTTTTTCGCTGCTATTTGATGATAGACTCCATGACTTTCACAACAAGGAGGGGAAAAACTCATGACACGCAGAGCATTGCTGAAAGTTGACGGGTAGCAACGCAGCTTTCCATTTCCAATACAGTAGGAGAGCTCGCGCCAGCCGTAGCCTGGATACAGGAAATTGTGAACAGACCGGAAGAGGTCCGAACCTTCAGCATTCAGCCAGGGTCACCTTATTCACACCCGTTTTCAAAGTCAAATATTTGACCCTGTCTAAATCATCTCCAGAGAATGTGTGTTTTAATGAAAAAAATATGTGTGAGATTAGAAAAGTATCTTGCATTGATGGACGATGTAAGTGCAATTCTAGCTGTCATAAAGCAGGAAAAAATATTTGTTGTGATACGGCTGAGGAAATTGTTTATTTCAAGTTTTGTAGCTCAACAAAATATAACATTTAATACGAGTTGAAAAAGAATGTGACGTATCCTCCAGTTATTTGCAAAAGAAATGTCATGTCAAGGTGTTTAATCGAACCTATATGTCAATATTCAAGAGGGAGGCACCACAAACTGATCATTTAATGTTACTTACGTTGAGACCTTTTAATTAAGCAAAAATAATGTGCTTGCATTGATATCTCCTCCATACGTTATACTAAACCATCACATAAAAGTGCATAATGTCTTATCAGGATGAAAGGACGTGTTGTATTGAAAGGATATTTGGCGTATGTCTTTGATTTATAGTCCTGTAGTTTGCTTTGCATTTGGCAACGTTCAAGAGATTAAATCTATGCAGTTGGCAAATAATCATAATCAAAGTTACAGCCTACTCATTTATAAATCAACTCAGAAACCCACGTGATGACAGTCTGGTTAATTGCATCAAAGTTGACTTATTCACCCACAAAATACACACGTAAGTATTCCTATAGCCATGCTAGATGCCAAATTAAAATCCACAACATCGCGATTGAAAGTTATCAACATGTGTGTTGCTAAATGTGTGAAAAGTACCAAGTAAACTGGGTGTATAAGCCAAGCGAAGGACCGCTAACGGACCGTTGTCCCCATGGCAACAACACATCTTCGTCTCTGAAATAGAGCAGTCAGCCGGCGTACGACGAGGTTCACAAACGAAAGCTGAAGTGATTGCAGCCACCTCATCTCAACAGGCCCACGAAAGCTTCCTCACAACCTAATCGCATCAGAGTAAAAAAAATAAAAAGTATACATTTAGTGTAAAAAAAAGAAGAAGAAAAGAAATCGCTCTTCGCTACACAGAAAAGTAGCCTGCAAAGCGAACGTCTGGAAATACCATGTTCAGATGATCAAGAACTGTCCACAATCCACAACTAAATGTTCTCTTCTGGTTAAGACAGATAACAACGTGTATCTCATCTCTGGAGAACCAGGGCAGGCTAGACAGGCTGGGACAGAGTCCCAGAATGGGTGCTGGATATGGGGCAGGAGGCTTCGTATCACAGGGTGGTGCGCAACAATCTCATCACACGCTGGTACAGTTGCTGGACCACTGTTAACAGGTTCCTGGTGGGACACAAAAGAGAGTGTGGGCAGTGAATGGTGCCAAACACAATAAATGGTTAAAACTCAAACAGTTCACACACAGATACACAGTTCAGTACTAGCAATTCATAATTGTTTTGTTAATACATTTTATGAATGCAAATTTGTTCAATTAACTATTGTAATAACTAACAAGTTGACCTGCCCTAACAGTAGAGAACCTGTTGTTATATATTAATAATAATAATAATAATATACGGTAAATACAGCTAAACAGATTATATACACACACTTACTGACACACACCATTCACTCGCACATAAACACACCTGTACCCTACCCCCTCACACACACACACACACACACACACACACTCACCGGGCTCCTACAGAGGCACAGTTGTTGCGGTTGGGGTTGAGGCAGAAGAGCGAAGCTACACAGTAAACGCAACACAAGAACATGGACAGCAGTCGTCTCTTTACAGACATCATCACAGCACGGTCCTGTAGAATCTGGAAGCAGCTTTTCGTGGGTCAAATCAGGCGTTGGCGTCTGGAAGCAGCGTTTCGTGGGTCAAATCAGGCGTTGGGGAAAATGTTCAACCCCTTTTCGAGACGTTTTCAAAGCAGGCCAAGGCGGTGTGAGAACAACCTGGTCCGAGTTGGCGAGGACTGGGGGGAGGATGCCGTACACAGGGTGAGAATGGGTACCAACCCTGGACGCTGGGCACAAATACTGCTGACCCACCGTCGTGTTTTCAATGGCACTGAAAGATCTAGCATGAAAGAACAACAGTGGCACATTGTATGTCTGTGGGAGCCAAAGGTTTTGTTTGGTATTTTCCCTGCCAGATGAAAAGAGAATCTTTCATTCCAACGCGTGGCTCCACGTAGAAAGACAACAGCCTATCAAGTAGGCGACAAAAGTCAGTTTGACTAATGTGATGGGCCTGAGGTTAGAAAGTATGTTTGACTCATTCTCAGATGGCCCCAGTTGGAATAAGGAACATCAGTTTGATCCATTACAAGTCTGAGTGTGTCCATGTGGACGCTGGCTTGATGGTTTGTTTTTTTAACCCAGTAGCTTTTATTTGTGCTCCCGTCAGTGTCATTTCCCCTACATAAAACAGAAGTAGTTAAGTAAACACAAAACAAGCAGTGACCCTTCTCTGGGAAATGTGTACATGCGTGAGTTAGACTCCCTCTCTCTCTCTCTCTCTCTCTCTCTCTCTCTCTCTCTCTCTCTCTCGCTCTCTCCCGCTCTCTTGCTCTCTCTCTCTCCCTTTCTCTTTCTCACACGCACAAACATGTTTTCATTCACTTTCTCTTTCTCATACACAAGCTCATATTCCATCTCACTCACATGAACAGACGTTTTGTTTGTTTGGTTAAGTCATTCACACAGAGATAGAGTGAAGAGAGAGAGAGAGAGAGAGAGAGGGGCATGTGATAACATACTCTGTTTGTACTCAAATCTATTTTAATCTCTGTGGTACATTTCTTTACAGATCAAAATTTGACAGGCCGCTGGCAGCAGAGAGCGAAAGGGGCCCAAGAGAAAAGTGCACCCTTCGTCTTTCTCATTGAATCTGAAACATTTAGACAGAGCAGACGAAGACAAACATTTCTCCCAGCGATCGCTGCCTTTATCAAGCAGACGCAGGAGGCATCAAAAGCCTATTCGGTGCAATCTGGATAGACATCAGAGCGCTGTGCTGTTTATACTGCGTGTGGTGTCATTACCCTCTTGTCTGTAGTGTATCCTTGTGGAAAATGGCCCCATCATCCCGGATGTCTGCACTGGGGGCTCTTAGACTGAGTTGGGAAGACAGCCAGCCAGGCAGCTGCAGTAGGCTGGACAAGGGTCAGAGCCAGAGCGGCGGCAACCGCATACGAGCAGAGCAGACGACCAGTGAAGATACTTTGCCCTCTCTCAGCCACAGCCGGGAGGAGCCACACACCTGCCAACAGACTGAGTCACAGGGACCGTCCCTGCTTCCATGAGACAGTCCCTGCTTCCATGAGACGTCCCTGCTTCCATGAGAGGCACATCGTGGTGAGCTTTGCCCTCGATGAAGAGCTTTTTTGAACAGAGAGTTCGCACGGAGATTTGACAGAGTTGAACACATGGGAGGAGATGTGGGGAGGCGGATTCACGCCGGTCTGGGTCCACATGCGTGTTTGTCAGCGGTGAACGTAGCTTTCGCCCGATAGGAGGTTGAGCAACAAAAAAAAACTGCTTCGGGAGTTGTAGACCTAAGGAAGACTCGATGGCTCCTTATAACACGTCTACTTGGAGGAGGGACCCGAACATCAACCTCAGCACTTTCCTGCACCCCATGGTGCGACCCTGGGAACTGGGCCTGAAGCCGGAGGTGACAGGCTGGATCCTGACTGTGGCTGCCTGCCTTATCATCTCCACCAACCTGCTGGTGGCAGCGGCTCTCCTCCAGCTGATTCGCAGGAGGGGATCCCAGAGTTGGTGCTTCGTTCTGAACCTCGCCCTGGCCGACACGCTGGTGGGCCTGGCCATCACCGGCATCGCCAGCGACGACTTCAGCTACAAAGCTGCGACCGAGCACAGCGGCTTCCGCATCGCCGCGGGGAACGGCGCGCCCTCTGCCCAGAAATGCCTGTTCCGCATGACGTTCGTCATCGCGCCGTCCACGGCCTCCATCTTGTCCATGTTCCTCATCTCGCTGGACCGCTACGTGGCCATCAAGATGCCCCTTCGTTACTCGCGCCTGACGGGGAAGTGGACGGTGGCCGGGGCTCTGGCGGTGATCTGGATGATGTCCCTCACCATCGCATTGCTGCCAGGTGGGGTCACCATGTTGCTCCAGTCATCCTTCGACATTAGTGTGTAGATGTTAGATAAGGGGCCCGTTTTGGGCCCAGTTGAGCTTGACAAAGATGGCTTTCGTAGAGATTCAATCGTTACTCCTAATCTTGCTAATTCTTTAAGGCGGTTCTTGTAAAACCTGACATCGAATTAAATCGTAAACCAATCACGGTTCATGGATTTTTAGCGAGCATTCACCGCGGTGTGTCATTAACCGTTTCTTCTTCGCTCTTCTCAACAGGAGTGGTGAAGGACCTCCAGCAGGAGTCGTACGGCGGTTTCTGCACTTTCTTCTCCGTCATCCGTCCAGGTGGCATCATGGTCGTCTTCTGCACCGCCTTCTTCCCAGTCCTCTCTGTCTTCCTCTTCTTCTACCTGGACATCCTGAAGATCGCCTGCTTCCACCAGAAGCAGATCCGTCAGGCCCGGCAGGCTGGCTCCAGGTTGCCCCAGGGAAGCCATCGCTACTGGGGCCACGTCAAGGCCCTGAGGACCGTGGCTCTGCTGGTGGGGTGCTTCACCTTGTCCTGGTGTCCCTTCTTTGTGGTGTGCGCGGTTCAGTTCCTGTGCAAGGACTGCAAGCTCCTGAGGTTTCTAGAGAACGACCTGTGGCTGCTGGGTCTGTCTAACTCACTCATCAACCCCCTGGTGTACGCGTGCTGGCAGAGAGAGGTCAGGCTGCAGCTGGGATCTCTCTTCTGCAAAGGCAGCCTGCTGCACATGGGGGCCTCCGATGCTTCCGAGAGGTTTAACACACAGCGGCAGCTGGCCACTCAGGTGACAATCATGGGACGTGAGCCCCTGGGACACACCTTTCTGCCTCATCAGGATACCCACAGCATACCACTGTCCATTTCCACGTCGATGTAAAATCCTTGCAAAACACAGACCTCTTTTCAATTAAGCTATGTGGTTGTGTATTGGTGGCCAAAGCAGGGCGACCTGATGATTGCTGAGGGGAAGGGGAGGGAGGGGGCGAGGGGGCAGGGAGAAGAAGGGGGTTTCTTCCATTTTTTATTGCGGCGTGACTCCCGTCAAAATTGGTGCCGGGCAAACGAAAAACATCTTGATGGGAAAAACAAGTGAGTCATAACAGCAGACATTTCGGTGCTCTATCTCCACCTCAGGGGCAGCAGAACAGATGGGTTTTATTGACTCTTTTTGCTCTGTTTCCTCCACTGTCCTAATTGATATCATCTCCTCTGAGTGTGCACTTTGTACTGTCCATTTAGCCTCCATGTTTGTTTCAGTTAGCGGTGAGGTTTCCTGTTCAATAGTACCTTGAGTTATTGAGTTTATCGTAAGCTAGCTTGACCAACCCCTCCACCTGAACTTACACCACCTAAATATGACATTTGCATGTGTTGATTTATGTATTTGTGTTACTCTGCCTACCAACTGATAATTGTAGTCGCAGTTCGACCTGTGGTTTTCAACACACAAGCTACCATGTCAGAGTTCTACACTTCCAACATCCTGATGCAGGGGTCAGGTTGTTGTCTTAATTGATGCAAGCTTGCATCATTCAATTTATTACCTTAGACTAGTTTTTTATCATTTTCTAATAATGCTAATTCTCGTATAAACACTTCTGACTGCTCCAAATAAACACGGAATAGATTGTAAATGGAGACTCCCTGGAAGTATTAGACTAGATGTATTCATGTGAACTTGTTGCTGCACAGTTTTTGGGTTTGAACGGTTGAGTGTGAGCTTAGAAGCCTTAATCTCTATTTGCACTCACCGAAATA
>BROE01000017.1:7498392-7515350 GCA_036571765.1 Plecoglossus altivelis | reverse complement strand
TAGGGTGAGGGAGAGAGATAAGGGGTTAGGGTGAGAGAGAGAGAGAGAGAGAGAGAGAGAGAGACAGGAAAAAAAAGATGAAAAAGCTTACAGCACCTGGTATTCCCAGGCGGTCTCCCATCCAAGTACTAACCAGGCCCGACCCTGCTTAGCTTCCGAGATCGGACGAGATCGGGCGTGTTCAGGGTGGTATGGCCGTAAGCGAAAGAGCAGCTGGGTCAAAGGTTACTTAAAGATGACAAGGCTCTTCACAGTAACTTATGCTTCTCTGGGCTTCCTCCTTTGCCAAGAGAGAGAGAGAGAGAGAGAGAGAGAGAGAGAGAGAGAGAGAGAGAGAGAAAGAGAGAGAGAGAGAGGGGGAGAGAGCGAGCTTGACTGAGCTTGGACATGGATTTATTTGCCTCCGGGTGTAAGTTTTTGTGAACCTGTTTTCACGTGGACCTCTATACATTCTGTGGATCACTGTGTTCGTGCTGTTATCATTGTAACCAATTGCCCACACTGTAAATTAACTTCCATATGATTGAAGACATTTATGGCAATATAAATAGGGCTAAATTACTTCAGTAAAGTAGAATTGGGGCAATACTGAAGCTTATATGAGAAGATAAGAGGTTGAATGGTTGTAAAAAAAAAAAAAAAGTTGGAAAAAAACGAAAGCATTATTTTTATGGGTCCGTGTTTGTTAAAACAGGAAGTGAACATCAAAGTACATCATAAATTAAGAAAATGATAAAATGTCTAATATATAAATATGATATAATGATCTATGATCATTGATATAATGATTATGATATAAAATTTATGGAAGTAAAGTAGTGACATAATGTTTTGAATTTGTAAGGTATTGAATAGTTAGTATTAAAATTTGAGCACTACCGAATTTGCACACATTTGCTCACATTTTTGGGATTTGAATTTCACCATATGAATTTGAGCAGCTTGTCTACAATTATACCGTTCAAAACGTGTGTATGTATATATTCTTAACTTGTCAATACATTCTTATTTCAGTTTCAAGAGATGAATTCAAAACCAAAAAAAATCGTCGTTGTTTGATTTTCAATATTAAGTATCCTATGCTTTTTCAAAACATGTCACTGATTTGCCTCCAAATGAATCAGGATAAGTGCTACGAGTGAGACTATGTTGTCTGTTCACACCATTTTAAACTTCAACTCCCAGAACCCTCTGCGCAAACCTCACCCATCGGATACGGAAATGTGTCCATCTTGTCAGAGCAACGAGCGATAACGTCCGTTTCCACTTCACCATGAAGTAAGTATTTACATTTGAGCTCTAAATGCGGGACACAAACACCATTGGTTGTATTTAAAATATGGTCTTTTATAATAAAATATTATGCGACATACATAGTGATAGCAAGTGGCTAACAGGGTTTTTGAAATTAAGGCTGGGACGAAGCAAAGAGCGAAAGAGACAGTCAATAACAGTAGCATGTTTCCCCTGTAGTGTAGCACATTAAAAAGTACTTTATGCAGGACGTAATACAATTATTTAACACATATACTTGGTAACGTATGAATCCAGCATATATTCATTCCTGTAACATCCAAACCTTTTCGGCGTGATTTCCACAAGCGAAGAAAGTATTTACTAGTGTACTGAGGGCAAACGCCACACCGTGATATGGGATGCGCACATGATCCTTCATCGGTTGCTCAAATTCGCCTTCCTCTCCTTCCTTCAGTCCACTTACCAAGGTGAAGTTGATCAATGAGCTGAATGAGCGAGAGGCGAACTTGGGGATTAAAGAGACCGTGTCCTGGCACTCGGAGTATAAAGACAGCGCCTGGATATTCGTCGGTAAGATGTACTTACATTTCCTACTGGCCAAGCAGTGGCAGCCATGTTTAGCTGTAAGAATGTCCTACTAAATACGTAACTTGTCGTGTCTTATTCACCTTTCAGGAGGGTTTCCATATGAACTCACGGAGGGTGATATTATTTGTGTTTTCTCACAGTGAGTAAGATTTCTCATCTCTCGTTAACCAAACCTGTTGACCTCAGTCTCTCTCCGTACGGTTCAAACAGCACCCAGAACAACTCAGAAAGGTAGTCCTGTCTTCCGATTGGTGTGTTTCTGACAGATATGGGGAGATGGCCAACATCAACTTGGTACGGGATAAAAAGACAGGCAAATCTAAAGGCTTCTGTTTCATCTGCTACGAGGACCAGAGAAGTACCGTCTTGGCCGTGGACAACTTCAATGGGATCAAGGTATGTCTGTAAAATAAACAGGCATCCGTTACACCAGGGGTCTCCAATCCTGGTCCTCGAGGGCCGCTGTCCTCAAGGTTTTCGATGTTTCCCTGCTCCAGAACACCTGATTCTAATGAATGAGCCATTACCAAGCTCTGTGGAAGCTTCATAATGACCCTTTATTAGAGTCAGGTGTGCTGGAGCAGGGAAACATCTAAAACCTTCAGGACAGCGGCCCTCCAGGACCAGGATTGGAGACACCTGCGTTACACCTTGACATTTGTATTCGTTGTCGGTGTCTGTGGACTGAGACAGAGTAAAAGGACTTTACTTATTCAGGTGATCTAGTGTTTGAAACGGGAGATATGACTTCCTCCAGTAGGAGACTCAGCGGTTGTGGTCTGTTCCCGCTTGTCTGTCCGTCCAGATTAAAGGAAGAACCATTCGCGTGGACCATGTGATGAACTACCGCCCCCCGAAAGACAACGAGGACCTCGATGACATCACCAAGCGTCTGAGGGAGGAGGGATGTGCCCCCAAGATGCCCGACCCTTCGTCCTCCGAGGAAGAGGAGGAGGAGGTGTACGCCATCTCTGTGAAGAAGCACAAGAAAGGTAACGGGAGAGGATAAGGATTCGGTTTCAAACCAAACCTGCTTCTTTTTGCAACGGTAAAATGGACTCGTCTTGACTCCAACGCTTATTCTCTCTCAGATAAAAAAGAGAAGAAGAAAAAGAAGAAAGAGAAGAAGGAGAAAAAGAAGGAGGTCCTGAAGGAGGCGCAGAAGGAGAGGCACCCTCAGGAGCCTGCTCCTCTCAGGGTCAAGCAGGAGAAGGAGGATGTAGCCTATGACAAGTACAACCAGCGGGGGGCGCCAGAGAGACACGGCTCTCGGCTCCGCAGCCCCCCGGATGGGAAGGACGACGCGGCGTCCCGCCATCGCCACGGAGACCAGCGGGACGGGAACAGAGAGAGGGACGCGGAGGAGAGGTGGAGAGACGGAGCGGGGGAGAGGAAGAGCGAGGGAGGAGTAAGGGGCCGGGATGGCTGGAGAACAAGCAGGGGAGAACGAGAGGAGAGCGGAGACAGGGCGAGGGAGAGACCAAGGGAGAGAGAGAGAGACCGGGACATGGAGAGAGACCGGGACATGGAGAGAGACCAGGACATGGATAGAAACAGAGAGAAAGTTCGCGATAGGAGCAGAGGGATGGAACGAGATCGGAGCAGAGAGAGAGACAATGACAGAAGTCGAGATAGTGACAGATACAACAAACAAGGAGGGCAGTCGAGATGGTGAACACAGGATACACTAAGGTGAAGCTGGAGTGACCTAACTCAAGAAGTCTCTCAACACAAGCTAAAAAGACCAAATTATGGATTCTTTTGTTCGTTTTTCTTTGTCACTTTCTGATGGCTTTGATTGCTGCCGTTACGAAAGCCGAGCGTGAAGAGCGCTCACAATTTTCTGTTTCCAAGACAACGACTTGAAAGTCACATGGTTCCAGCGGGACTAATGAAACCTGGACTTCAGATGGCGTCATGTGACAAACGTACTTCTCTGGCTGTAACTGTTAACTTCGTTGTATTTCTTCCTGTGAATAAAACATTCGCTTTTGTAAACAACATGAAGAGAATGCGACTCCGGGGAAATATTTTTTTTTCATTTTATTTCAGTTGGATTTAAGTGGATACAGAGATCAAAATGGTAAATATAGGAAGCTCGCTATGCTCCAAAAAATAAAGAAATAACTTTGGGTTAAAAGAAAAGAAACACCAGAGAAACAACATTTACCGTCCAAAAGAACAATACACCATTTGTAATTTCAATTAAGAACCAACGAGCAGGCTTAATATTTAAGATAAAGAACTGAACAGTGAACTATATGTACAAACTAAAGGACACCTGATCAACAGGCTTGCAAGTCAATTGATTTCATCTCTACAATTTGACCTGCAGCATTCTTCTGAAAAGCGACAGTCATAGCATAGCGTCGCTACGGAAACAAATCCCATGAATAAATTAACATGTCAGACATAAAGGCGGTAGAGTAAATAGACTACTGAGTATGATTATTAGCCACGGGGGACGAAAAAAACGTTTGAACTTCCGATAAGATGGGTTACGAATTTGATCGAGTCGACCGCTGGCATTTAAGCGAAGTAAATGTCACTGATTATTGTGCGGTTATCCTGTTAGGGTGCAGAGAATACGACACGCCATTTTGTAGGTTACTCCAGTAGATGGTGTAACTGTGGGGGGTTTAAACGGCCTTATCTCAATAAGACTGGCCGGGGAAGGGTAGCCGGCGGGACTGACGGGGGAGCCGTATTGGGTCTCCTTTATCATCTTGGCCCCTTGTTCATAACCGGTTGGGATCGACTGTGTGGACCGGCTGTGTGCTGTACAGTCAGATATGACTTGTTAAAACCCAGGGATAGTGTTCACAAAAACTCGTCCGCCCTCGAAACCACAAAGTTTTAAGATTACGTTACATTACCCCCCAAAAATTACATAAATCCTCAAACGATTCATTATTTAAAAAAACATCACCGTCGATCACAACCGTTTCCCTTAAAAACAATGAGAAACATCTGCAACATAGTCAACTCTGATCACAAACTAAAGTCCTCTTCTCTGGATTCAAGAAATATGCAGTCATATGACATTATGGCTTTCAGGCAGTTGACAACAGTTAGCTAAAGACAGCATTTTTAGTTGTCTGAAAAACGAGGTTACGCCCGTTTCTACTGTAGAAATGATCACAGGATCCGGTTTAATTTAATTGTCGGTTTGTACAAAAGATAGCCTACGGATTAAATGGTGTAGGCCTATGTAACAGGTAGTCATGTGTTTCCACGACAATTATTGTAGGCCTAGGGTTATGGAATAGGCCAACCTGCTCTGACATAGGCCGACAGGTGTGGAAGAAAGTTCACCTTAGTCCCTCATCGGTGTTCTAACAGAACCGAGCAGACACGTCATACAGAACGGTGAACATCTCCCTCGGTGTTAACACTTGTGAGAGATCAAAGATATGATGGGTTCGATGTATATTATCATGTTCAAAAAGGCGATGTTCCTGTAAGACTTATATTATGTGATCTGGACAAGAACATGATGTGTCATCTAGGATGATGAAGAATATATCAGCTAGCAGCAACACATTCAAATGCTAAAGTAACTTGAACGCTTCTTTACAACAGAGCAATTTAGCACAGACGTTACACAACAACTGAATACATCGACTTTCTCTACATGTTTTTTTTTTTTGCAAAAGTTTTTTTTCTTTTTTTCCATTTTTGTAGAAAATATATGATTAAACATAAAATCTTCAATATTTATAAGAAAGACAGAGTAACGAGGTGATCGGTTCGGAGGCAGAGTGGATTGTGGGAAAACAGGGGGGATTCTGGGTAAACTGCAGGGGCCCAGAGGAACACCAGCGTTCCAATGGGCAACAGACATGTCCGTAGTCGTCATCAGAGGTATGTTGTCATGGTGATTCGGTGGGTTCCTCCATTGGGTTGATCGGTTTGTTAGACGTAGCATTATGGGATGTCTCCTGAGGCCATTGGAAACGGGCCATGTCTATTAAGAGCCAAAAGACTCCAAGCTTCACTGGTCCAGAGATTTAAGAAGTTACGCTCGACCTCCAACTCTCATCCAAGATGGATACAGCCAACATCCCTAACATAAGGAGGTTTCCGGGTGTGCGGCCCTTTGCACCACCCTGAACAACAGTAACACCAGCAGGGGCGGGGGTGGAGTCAGGTGACCAGAAGGGTACAAGAGAGGTGAGACCGGAACATGAGCGGAACACGCTCATCCACCAAGAAGAAGAACCTCCACTTCGGAGTCTTCAGAAGATTCCAGATTCTAAAGAGATGCATTTGACGGAACAGTTTGAGTAGATCAAAGAACTCAACTATAGTACTGTGTGTGTGTGTGTCTGTGTGTGTGTGTGTGTAACACAGACATCTGCCATTTGTCGAAACAGATCCATACTGTTGTGAAAAGGAGATGGAGCTTAAAGACTCTCAGCCTTGTTACTTAGTACGAGAACAGAAGGTTACAATCTGCTGAGGAAGCCTCATAGTCACGCCAACATTTAAATGTTGTTGATGCTCTTCCTGTGCGCGCGTGCACACACACACACGCACACACACGCACACACACACACACACACAAGGCTACATAATGCCATGATAAGACATGACACCTGTCAATCATTAGGACGTTTTAATAGCGCATCATCATTAGTGGTCTCTCTGGTACATAACCCCGTTATATCCTGGTTAGGGTTAAACACTGCATTAAGCTGTACAGCGCTTGGACAGGTTTTATATCAAGTTTACGGGCAGCATTATGTCACCTTAACGATTTTAGTTCAGGTTTATGACTGTAGACAGACACCTTGCAATCAGACTGCTTCATGTGTCATCATAATCATCATCATCATCACCATCATCACACCTCTGTGGTCACATGTGGAAAACAGTCTGGGGAGAGATATAAACCAGCAGGCTTGGCAGGAAGACTACTGGCTCCAACGGGAGCCTTTGATTGGTCAGCAGAACAGTTTGCCGAAACACGATTGGCTGTGGCGAGGTTCCGTCAGGAGGAGTTACCGTGACCACACCTCCCCTTCCCCTCCATCCTGGCCTGGCATTGGCTGGGCGGTGGAGGGGCGACCACAGCCGTTCTGGGAAGCAAACAGAACTGGAGACGCGACACACACACCCTTTACACCATCCTCAGTCATAACCCTCTACTGCTTTGTGAAAACAGTGCGCAGGTCTCTGACCCGTACGTGTGGGAGAGAGAGTGTGAGGTAGGGCGGGCCATTTAACAAAAAGCCGCTGTCTGTCCAACCATAGTAAGACCGAGAGGTGTGGCGTGTGCGTGTGTTCCAGAAAGTGTGTGTGAGCGCTCGCCAGGCATTCAGCGTTCACCCCCCGCCCCCCGGCCCCCCCCCTCCTCCCCTCAGCACATTGAAATAGTGACGTTGATCCCCAGGTTGCCGTTGTCGGCGAACAGGTGCGCGATGGACGTGTCGAACACCAAACAGTCGCTGTTCATGATGGCGGCGGCAACACCGTCGTGGATGGAGCGTGGCGTGGCCTCCCAGGTCAGGCGGCGCCGGTTCCCGTTCAGCTCCAGCCGGTAGGCGAAGTTCTCGGCCTGCTTGCGCGTGCCGATGAGCAGAACCACGGCGAAGAACTGCTGATGGCCTTCGAACTTCTCCTGCTTCTCCAGAACCAGCATGAAGTGGTGCCCGAAACAGCTCTGCATCATCACCCAGTCCACAGCGCCCGGCAGGTTGATGTCCGTGGCCAGGAACACGATGTCCTCGCCCTGCAGGGTGGTGATGGACTTGTGGGCGTGCATCAGATGGGGCATGACGGCGTCCAGAGAGCCCTGCCACTTGCAGGAGGCGCCCGGGCAGGGGCAGGTGTAGGGGCGGAACTCACACACCTCCTCATGCTCTGGCTTCTCGCTGTGGTGGAGGGAGAGGAGGCAGCCTGCTGAGGCATACTGGAGAGGGGGGAGGGAGGGAAGGAGGGGGGGAGGGAGGAAGGGAGGGAGGAGGGGAGGGAGGGAGGGAGGGAGGGAGGGAGGAGGGAGGGAGGGAGGGAGGGAGGGAGGGAGGAGGGGGAGGAGGAGGGAGGAGGAGAAGGGGGTGAGAGATAGAGAGGATGAGAGAGAGAGAGAGAGAGAGAGAGAGAGAAGAATGGGAGAAAGATGGGATATAGAAGATGGAAGAGACAGAGAAAATTGGTGTTATTACATATCATCATCATATTACTTTTACCTTCCCAGCTGAAAGTTGATGAAGTCATCTCCTGTACCGAGAGGGAAAAAGAGAGGGGGAAAAGAGGAGAAAGCTGACAGGTGAGATAAGGAACCAGGAATGGAAAAGGGAGATAAAATGAGATGATGGGCTTGAGAGGAAGTGAAGAGGCGCAGAGTGACATCAGAAAGGGATCCGAGAAGACGGTAATGGAGAGAAGGAGGGGAGGGGAGCGGAAGAGAGGGACAGAGAAGAACTCAGAAAGAGGAGGAAGGAGGGAGAGAGAAAGAGAGGGGGAGGGCATATGAAGGGTAGGAGGAGTGGTAGATGAAATGAGAAGGGGTGGGTGGGGGGGGTGGGGGGGGGAGACGGGATGGAGGAGAGGAGCGCGATACAAAAAGGAATGCTAATACCAAGACCCATGAGATTTGTAATATCACCAGTTAGCAGCCACATGCATGTGCCCTCCAACCAAAGTCACGCACCGACACAACGGCATACGTGTTACTAGGTTACGGTGAGGACGGGAGCGCAGGAACACTCACCCTATTGTGAGTGTGAAAATTGGACGGCAGCGTGATACGCGCATGGTTACAATAACACTTCGGCGAAGCTTGTGTTTGCAGCCTGGCTGAGGTGGAGGTGCTTCAGAGACTCAATCAAACACACAGATTGCAGAGGTCAAGCTCTGGGCTTTTTTCCTTGATTGTCTCAGACAGGGAATATCAATGAAGGTCATACTGCAACTCTGTCCCTCTCTGTCCACTCTCTCTCTCTGTCTCTGTCCCCCTCTCTCTCTCTCTGTCTCTGTCCCTCACTCTCTCTCTCTCTCTCTCTGTCCCTCACTCTCTCTCTGTCCACTCTCTCTCTCGGTCTCTGTCCCTCTCTCTGTCTCTGTCCATCACTCTCTCTCTCTCTGTGTCCCTCTCTGTCTGTCTCTCTCTGTCCCTCACTCTCTCTCTCTCTGTCCCTCACTCTCTCTCTCTCTGTGTCCCTCACTCTCTCTCTCTCTGTGTCCCTCACTCTCTCTCTCTCTGTCCCTCTCTGTCTGTCTCTCTGTCCCCCTTATTGACATCCCTCTCTCCCTTTCCCTCCTTCATTCCCTGTAAGCCACTCATCCACACCTCAGTCTTCCCCCCCTGTCTAAACTAGTGTAACCTATAGACACCCCCCCTCCCAGCCCCCCGATCCCCCGCAGTGTTCCGGAGGGTTCCGGGGGCAGACCTGGGTGGTTAATGGTGTGTGAGGAGCAGAGCAGGAGGACGGTGGGCGGTGCATTACCAAGGTGACGCCTGGTTCCACGCCCACACACACACACCCTGGGAGCTGTGTGTGTGTGTGTGCGTATGTGTGTGCGGAACCAGGCCCCCTGGGGAGGTGTGTGTGTGTGTGTGGAACCAGGCCCCCTGGGGAAGTGTGTGTGTGTGGGCAGAGAGAGAGAGAGACAGACAGAGGAATAAGAAAGACAGAGGAATAAGAAAGACAGAGACAGAAAGAAGGAAAGAGAATGGGAGAGAGAAGGTCTGAGAAACAGAGAGGAGCGAGAGAGAGAGGAGAGAGATGAGAGAGAGAGAGGTGGAAAGGAGTGAGAGGTAGAGAGAAAGAGACAGGGAATAGGAAGGAATTTGAGACAAGGGAAGAGAGGCGATAGAAGTGATTTTATATCTTATGTGTAGAGAGGTGACATTCCTTTTCTTTACCAATACTACAAGAAGAAATACGCTCATGGCTTTTAACTTAAGCTTTTTACACCTTGAAGGCCACATTTCTTTCATAAAGGCCTTTTGTCAAGCTTGTTTCCTGGTGTTACCAGAAAAGGCTTGACAGCTTGTGTTAGACTAACCGGATCTGGACCCACACTCTGCCGCTGTTCTGCCCAAATACCAGGTAAGAACATCAGCCGGATTTGGGGAGAAATTTGGGGAGAACATCACGCACACACACACACACACACCTACAGTCCCATATGGCAATGTATAAATACATCAGATACACACACACACACACCTCCACCCCCCACCCCCCCCCCCCACCCCCGCCCGCCTCCAGGTCTCCATGGAGACAGTCATCCACCTTTATTAATGACTGATTGACAGTTTGACAGGATTTGGGCCAGTAATCCTGTTTGCAAGGTGCCACTGATAAACTCCCCCCTCCCCTCCCCCCTCCCCTCCCCCCTCCCACCCAGACACCAGGGGTGTCAAGACTCAAGGGGGCTGAGGAAAGAGGGGGCTGCTAAATCAATCTACCAGAGAGATCTTAATGAAATTGCAGTGTGTTTTTCTAAGCCACGCAGGCCTGCCAGGCTAACATGAATAGTCCACGTCACCCGAGACACGCAACACTGAGGTGGACACATTCTCTCATCTACGTCCAATCAGGACATCTGCTATGCTACGATTCAGCATAGCATTGAATGTGTGTGAGTGTACGTGAGAGTGTGTGTGTGGGAGAGAGAGAGTGTGTGTGTGTGGGAGAGAGTGTGGGAGAGAGAGAGTGAGTGTGTGTGTGTGTGTGAGAGAGTGTGTGTGTGGGAGAGAGAGTGTGTGTGTGTGAGAGAGTGTGTGTGTGGGAGAGAGAGTGTGTCTGTGAGAGAGAGAGAGTGTGTGTGTGTGGGAGAGAGTATGTGTGTGTGTGTGTGTGAGAGAGAGAGCGCGAGAGTGTGTGTGAGAGAGTGTGAGTGTGGGAGAGAGAGAGTGTGTGTGTGTGGGAGAGAGTGTGTGTGTGTGTGTGTGTGTGTGTGTGAGAGAGAGCGCGAGAGTGTGTGTGAGAGAGTGTGAGTGTGGGAGAGAGAGAGTGTGTGTGTGTGCTATCTTGCTGTCCCATGGGCCTCAATCCAGTCTGAGTACCCCCCTGGGAAGCCCAGCTAGGCCACAGCACATGTTAAGTAGACTTATATGTGTCAATGCTGCAGCTCAGCACACACACACAGACACACAGACACACAGACACAGACACAGACACACACACACTCTCTCTCTCTCACACACAATCTCACATACATAAACACACAAAGACCTACATTGTTGGAAACACAGAGACGCGCACACACTAAACACACACACGCACACGCACACACACACACATACACACACGCTCTCCCCACGGCACCCCTGCTCACCCTCACAATTAAAAAAATCAATCTGCCTCTCGGTTGAAACCGGGAGCGAAAACCCGGCAGCTTTTGTTGGTTGATCCCTCGACACTCACAGAACCTCCTGGATTGGCCAGTGGCAGAATGTGCCCTTTTCATCTTCCTCTGTTTCTTTAATTACAATTTCTAATCTGGCTTGTGCCTGTGTCCCGGAGGCCTGCTGGAAGAATAACCCAAGAATTCTCTTTCAGTGGGACAGAATTAGAGGCTGAGGCTGAGGCTAGGGCAGGGGTTGGGTACCTGCCTCTCAGCCTTCCAATCAGCCAGCCTCTCTGCCAGCCTCAGAACTAGCCAGCCTCTCTTCCAGACAGCCTCTCAACCAACCAGTCAGCCAAGAAGTCAGGCAGCTACCTAGCTAGCCAAACAGTCAGTCAGCTAGGTAGCTAGACAACAGCCAGCCAGCTAGCTAGCTAGCCAAACAGTCAGCCAGCTAGGTAGCTAGACAAACAGCCAGTCAGCTAGGTAGCTAGACAACAGCCAGCCAGCTACCTAGCTAGCCAAACAGTCAGCCAGCTAGGTAGCTACACAACAGCCAGCCAGCTAGCTAGCTAGCCAAACAGTCAGCCAGCTAGGTAGCTAGACAAACAGCCAGCCAGCCACTCAACCAGCCTCAGAATGAGTCAGCCTCTCTTCCAGACAGCCTCTCAACCAAACAGTCAGCCATAAAGTCAGCCAGCTAGCTAGCTAGCCAAACAGCCAGCCAAACAGCCAGCCAATCAGCCAGTCAAACAGTCGCCAGCTAAACAAACAGTCAGTCAATCAGCCAGCCAGCCTCCAACCCACCCAGACCAGTGTACAAGCCCACAGAGCGACACAGCATCTCTCTCCTCAATTATTAAACTGCTTCCTCATTCAAGTTGCAGATCATCATTGGTAAGCCTGGCTAGCCTACAGCTCCATCTGGCTCAAGGCCGACTGGGTTTCCAGGACCTCCAAACTTAGAACGTTCCGGAACACAGTTTTTTCCCCCCAACGTTCCGGAACACACACTCTCCGGCTCCGGCTCGTCTCATCGATCGCTGCTGAAATGAAAGCTGCTGCGTCGCTTATCTGTTCTATTGATAAAACTGACAGTGGAACATCCAGGACCCCCTGCTGTTATCGGAGAAGAGCAGGTACGCATGCATGCTAACACACAAACACACACACACACACACACACACACACACTAACACACAAACACACGCTAACACACACACACACACACACGCTAACACACAAACACACACACGCTAACACACAAACACACACGCTAACACACACACACGCTAACACACAAACACACACACACACACACGCTAACACACAAACACACGCTAACACACACGCTAACACTCAAACACACACACAACCCCCGCTAACACACACACACGCTAACACACAAACACACACACACACTAACACACACACTAAAACAAACACGAACACACACACACACACACAAATATAAACACAACAACAGCTGGCTAGGTGCTTCTCTTTTACCCTTCCATTTGAAGTTTCATCGCTGCTTTTAAGCAAAACGATCGACAAAGTTGGTCGATCTAAAACCTCTGGACTGAACACCCTTAAAAGCGTTAATGGAACTCCAGAACTGCTGGCCCAAGTCATATCCCTGGCAAGGCAGACGCAGCCCCCTGCCCCGGGGCCCAAGGTGGGGGAAGGAGGAGCATGGAGGACAGGGTGAGGGCCGACCCTTTAACACTTCAAAGTAGTCCTCCACACTGTCAATTATTCATTGTCTTCCAAGACACCCTGTGCCTTCTCGACCTGATTCCTACCGCTAAGACTGGTTGGGTGGCCGTTTAGCTAACAGGCTGGCTGTTTAGCTAACAGGCTGGCAGTTTAGCTAACAGGCTGGCTGTTTTGCTAACAGGCTGGCTGTTTTGCTAACAGGCTGGCTTGCTAAGTGGCTGGCTGTTTAGCTAACAGGCTGGCTGGTTTGCAAATTGTCTGTCAGGTTTGCTAACTGTCTGGCTTGCTAACTGGCTAGTTTCCTAACTGTCTGGCTTGCTAACTGTCTGGTTTGCTAATCGAAGGTCTGTCTGGCTGAGGGTCCTGTAACAGATGTGGCGTGGTTAATCTCTCCTGCCCACCAGCGAAGGATGACATCATGGCTCTGAGAAGGGCATGAAGTCATGGCTGGGATACCGGGAAGACCAAGGAAGAGAGGTGGAGGGAGAGGGTGGAGGAAGAGAGGTGGAGGGAGAGGGTGGAGGGAGAGGGGTGGAGGGAGAGGGGTGGAGGGAGAGGGGTGGAGGGAGAGAGGTGAAGGGAGAGAGGTGAAGGGAGAGAGGTGAAGGGAGAGGGGTGGAGGCAGAGAGAGAAGAAGAGGATCCAGTGTCCAGGCTGTTCATCCAGCTGTCTGGCTGCAATGCAGGCCTTCTCAGGTTCCAGCTTTCTGCAGTGCAGCCTGGGATGGGTCACACTGGCCACTCCCTCTCTCTCTCTCTCCCTCTCCCTCCCTCCCTCTCTCCCCCTCTCTCTCCACCTCTCTGTCTGTCTCTCTCTCCCTCCCTCCCTCTCTCTCTGCCTCTCTGTCTGTCTCTCTCTCCCTCTCTCGGTCTCTCTCTCCCTCTCGGTCTCTCTCTCCCTCTCTCTCCACCCCCCCCTCTCCCTCTCACACACATTCCCCACCAGAATCAATAGCAATCTTGCTAAAAGTTGAGCATGCGATTGCCCGGCAGAAAAAGGCACTGCTAATTGGTTTAGAGGAATCAAATGTCCCTGCCTGAAAACCCACTCCCGCTTCCCTCACTCATCCTGTTAACTCCGGTGTCCCCCCCCCCCCCCCTCCTCCCCCCTCCCTTTCTCTCTACCTCCGTTTCATCCTGTCATCCTTCCCCTTCGTCTGCCATCGCAGACATCCAAACGAAAGATACCATCGCTGTTTTTTTGCAAGCAGAGGAGAGAGCTATTCTTAGCGCACAGCGGTGCTTCATCTGAATATTCAAAGCGCAAAGATAAGCCTAGTTATCTTCGATCGCGGCCACACAAGTGGATAACACAAACACGCGGGCGCTCGCACGCTGTCTTCTGTGACGACACTAAAATCAACATAAGAGACGGACAAAAAGCTGCACAAAGAGCTTTTTTTTTTAAACAGGAAAAAAACAGCACGGAAAAAAAACAAAGTCGACCAAAATCACAATCAAAAGTGGTTTCATGCACATCGTTTCACACAGCCTTTTATCCTTCTAACTCGCCACGGTCAAGTTGTGACGACAGGAAGTGACATCGCATGAAGACGACCACGACTCACCTTGCTCCCAGTCTGTGGCTTGGTGCGGCAGATAGGTCTGGTCACGCCCCCGACCCCGACCCTGACCTCTGACCCCTGGCTTGGCCCTGCAGCCACGGCGCCCACCCCTCGCTGGCGATGCCACCCCAGCAGGCAACGCCAGTGTGCCAGATCCCTCAGCAGGGGCAGGCAGGATGCTGGGCACAGCATGGCACACAAACACACACACACCCACACCCACACAGGTACTCTCTCCTCTTCAACTCTCACACGTACACTGCGTGTTGCACAGTGGACACACGCACACACGCGCGCTGTTGATCACGCACAAGTGCTCCCTCTTCTCTCGCTCCCTCTCATACACACACACACACACACGTCTCTCATACACACAGAGGTCTCTAATACACACACACACACGTCTCTCATACACACACACACACACGTCTCTCACACACACACACACACACAAACACGTCTCTCAAACAGTTTCACGCTCCAGTGGGTCTTTACTGCACCTCCCAGAGAGACCTATCAATGGGCGGCGTGTTCTGCCTGTCCAAGGGCTGCCTGCCTGTCAGTCGGCGGGGGCAACAACACCGAGGACCACCCGGCAACCAAAACAATCCAAACAATAGATCCGATCCTAGCAACAGAATCCCCTCAGCGGCTCACGCCAACCCAGTGAAACTGGAGAGTCTGATGTAGATTGAAGATCACAGAAAATTTCTGCAAGCTGAACGGCGAGAGCGTGCCGTCGACAGGCTGCGGTGTGGTTCTGTTCGGTTCTGTTAAGCTCAGAACGTTACTCTGCGACTTGATGCGAGGATCTAACGTCTCCGGAATCCTCTGTCTGAAGCTGAAGCAGACACTAGCACGCTGGACTGTTCTGGAGCGCCACGCGCACACGCACACATCTCTCTCCCGCTAACTCAAAACAACGCCACGCGGACATCAGACTTGCTGAGCAGCGATAAAATCCCACACGCACGCACGGATCGCCACAGCCGGACAGCGGCAGCACCCGACAGACAGACGGACGGACGGCGTCCCGTTCGGTTGTAGTTCCAGCGCTGCGTCGGTTCAGCCAGCGGCAGCCTTAACGCCTTCAGCTTCACATCCAACCCCCGGGCGCCGTGGCAACGATCTCCCCTCGCAGTCGTACGGAGAGAGTGAGTCACACGCAGAACACTCGACGAATCCAAACACAGGCAGCCTTTCTCTCTCTCTCTCTCTCTCTCTCTCTCTCTCTGTGTCTCTCTCTCTCTCTCTCTCTCTGTGTGTCTCTCTCTCTCTCTCTCTGTCTCTCTGTGTCTCTCTCTCTCTTCTGGGGAAGATAAACAAGAGAGCCACACACACGAAGGAACAGCTGTCTCTGTAGCTCCTCACTCTGTAGCTCCTCTCTCTGCTTGCTATTTCTCTGCTCTCTCTCTTTCCTGCTCTCTCTCTCTCCCTCTCTCTCTCCTGCTCTCTCTCTCCCTCTCTCTCCCCTGCTCTCTCTCTCCCCTGCTCCCCCCTGCTCTCTCTCTCCCCTGCTCTCTCCCCCCTGCTCTCTCTCTCTCCCCTGCTAGGTCGTTCTTTCCTCACTCCTGTTGTGTCTCAGTCTTCATCTCACCCTCCTTCCCTTCCCTGAACCTTCCAAACACAGCACTGACAGCATCTCTTCTACCTCTTCCTGAATTAAAAGGACAAAACTGTGTAAACACACAGACAGTCTCCACAGAATCCCCTCCAGATCAGAGGAATCCCTGCATTGAAGCGCACTACCCAACACCTGCAATCCTCTCTCCCTCTCTCCCCCCTCTCTCTGTCTACCTCTCTCTCCCCTCGCCCCATCTACCTCTCTCTCTCCCTCTCCCCCCTCTCTCTGTCTACCTCTCTCTCCCCTCGCCCCATCTACCTCTCCCTCTCCCTCTCTCTCTCCCCTATCCCCCTCTCCCCCATCTACGTCTCTCTACCCCCCCTCTCTCCCTCTCCCTTTCTCCCTCTCCCTTTCTCCCTCTCCCTCTCCCATCCATGGAGTGTGATCGCTGACAGACAGCAGCGAGCAGCTTGACGCGCAAAAAAAAACATTCCTACCACAGCCAAGCAACTGCAGCAGCGGTAATGCGCACGTACACACATACACACACACACACACGTACACACACACACACACACCTACACACATGCACACACACGTACACACACACACACACAGGTACACATGTCCACACGGACAGACACACACACACGTGTACACACACACACGTACAAAACACACACACGTACACACGGCCACACACACGTCCGTCCACACACACACACACACGTACACGTACACACACACGTACACACACCAGAACAGAGGGGGTGGGGTGACAGAGGCAGGCTGTTTGTGTGTGTTAGGGGGAAAGGAGGAGGGTGGTTCGGCACTCTGCAATTCCCCTACCCCCCCCTCTCTCCCCTACCTCCTCCTCTCTCCCCTACCCCCCCTCTCTCCCCTATCCCCCCTCTCTCCCCTATCCCCCCCCTCTCCCCTACACCCCCATCTCTCCCCTACCCCCCC
>BROE01000017.1:7458137-7497196 GCA_036571765.1 Plecoglossus altivelis | reverse complement strand
CCCCCCCCAAAAAAAGAGGAAGGGATTTTTTTTTTTTTTTTGGGGGGTAAAATTGGAAAAAAAAAATCCCCCCTGGGGAGCGGGTTAAAAAAAAGAAAACATCCAAAAAAATGGAGAATAAAAAATCGCCTTTGCATTTTTGGGGCCAGGTTTTTATGGAACAGGCAAAGCCAATGCCCAACAACACCAACACAACACAAAAACCACACAAAAACACAACCACACACAATCACACACAACACAACAACACAACACACACACACAACACACCACACACAACACACACAACCACACACAACACCACACCACACACACACAACACACACACACACACACACACACACACACACACAGTGTTTCTGGTAAACAAGGGCAGGCTTAGAGGCATTTTATCATGGCTGAACCTACAGGCTGCTACTTAGAGAGAAGCACATCTGTCAATCATAACATTGCCTCCTCCTTTCACACACACACAGACACACACAGACACACACAGACACACACACACTTGACAGCTGCACTACAAAAAGAAGAGGGAACAGGAATGGATTGGCAAGCTGCCAGAGATTCAGAATCCTCTCTCTCTCACACACACTCACACACACACACACACACACACACACACACACCAGTGCAGGTATGAAGAGAATGTCTTTCTGAATGATTTTCAGGTTGACTGAGCATGAAATGTAGATGAGAGGAGAGAAGGCAAGGAGAAAGTGATGATGGAGAGGAAAGAGGGAGGAGAGGAGGGGAGAGGAGATGAAGAGAGAGGAGAGAAGGGGAGAGGAGATGAGAGGAAGAGAGAGGAGAGGAAGAGAGAGGAGAGGAGGGGAGAGGAGATGAGAGGAAGAGAGAGGAGGAGAGGAGAGGAGAGGAAGGGAGAGGAGAGGAAGAGAGAGGAGAGGAGGAGAGAGGAGAGGGAGCAGAGGCGGAGAAAGGGAAAGGAGAGGGAGGTGAGAGGAGGAGAGAGGAGAGGGAACAGAAGAAGGAGAGAGGAGAGGGAGGTGAGAGGAGAAAGTGATGACGGAGAGGAGATCTTCTAGTATATCATCATGGTGTGCAGTCATTAGATTGGACACTATAACAAGATGCCAGTGATGAAACCCAGTAACACACTACACTAACTAGGATTTAATCAAATACCCAACAGAGACATGGTAATATCAACACTGATGCAATAACCAGTCACTAGCTGTAGGCTGTGCATCAATGGAGACAGATTCACACTCATCCTAATCATTCCCTCCAACACGGTAGCTTGATTTCATTTCGAAATCACCACGATCGTTTTAAATTGGAGGTCTATTAGAAACAGAAGAAAATAAATCCCAGCCGTCGCGTTGCAGTTTCTCCGCCACTAGAGGGGGTGCTGGAGCGAGTTGGCTCGACGGCACAGTAGTCACACAAAGACACGCAAAAACACTGACACACGCACATCTTACACTGTACCTTCTACGGTGTTTACTGGTGTACCTGCCCCGCATAAACACACACACACACACACACAGGCCTCTTCTTACCCAGCAGGGAGCCTGTGTCTACCGCAGACTACACAATGCAGAGGTAACACAGGGTAAAGCTCAAAATAGCCCATGTCAAAGGAGCAGAAGGATAAGAGACGGTCTCATTAGAGGAGGCATGCAATGGAGAGACCAGGAGAGAGCAGGGCTACACCTGATGTCAGACTGGACCAGGAGAGACCAGCTGCAGCTTAGCTCTCTCTAGGCCTGGTCTCACCTGTATTCCCATCCTAGGGGTGTCGGAACAGAAACCCTAACCCTGGCAGAGAAGTTAGAGAACCGTAGAGAACGTCACCCACAATACCCAGAAGGTTCTCTCGCTCTCCATGTGATCAAACAGAAATAAAGCACAATGCACAACCCCGAACACGTCAGTGTGCGTGAAGAGAGGGGGGGGGGGGGGGGGGTTGGGGGGCAAGGGGACAACCGAAGCGTGAAATGTTGCTGATCTCGGTTAAATCTCCAGATAATTAATTATGAAAATGGAGTACAGCACAGAGGTTGGAAACTAAACTCTGCATGCGTGTGCGCGTGCGCATGTGTGCGTGCGCGCGCGTGCGAGGGCATATCCTGATTGCTGCAATCTCACCCTGGTCCAAAGAGCCCTTTGATAAGCGTGTGTTTACCATGTTTAGGCTTATGCATGCATGCATGCGTGTGTGACATGTAAGCCAGTGCGTGCCGGTGATCTCATGGCTGTCCGGCACCAGCGTCACACAGCAGGAGGACCCATCCGGTCCACGACCAGAATCCGACCCAAAATAAACGTTGGTGGCTGAGAAAGGAGGGTATCCATGTCTAATGTGATTAGAAACACAGGCTCGCTATAGGCCAAGGCTGAAAGCAGCAGGGCCAGCCACTAAAACAAACACCAGGAGGGGAGGAGGAGGAGGTGCTGGAAGAGGAGGAGGTGGAGGAGGAGTTGGCGCAGGTGGTGGAAGAGGTGGAGGTGGTGGAAGAGGAGGAGGAGGAGATGGAAGGGGAGGAGGTGGAGGAGGAGGAGGTGGAAGGGGAGGAGGTGGAAGGGGAGGAGGTGGAGGAGGTGCTGGAGGAGGAGGAGGTGGAGGAGGAGGTGGTGGTGGAGGTGGAAGAGGTGGTGGTGGAAGTGGAAGAGGAGGAGGAGGAGGTGGAAGGGGAGGTAGACGAGGAGGTGGACGAGGAGGTGGTGGTGGAAGAGGTGGAAAAGGAGGAGGTGGACGAGGAGGAGGTGGACGAGGAGGTGGACGAGGAGGTGGTGGACGAGGAGGTGGTGGTGGAAGAGGAGGAGAAGAAAGAGAAGGACTCCTACTAGATTACAGCAAGATAGAACCAGGACGTTAGGAAGTCAATACCCCCTGCGGCACACGACACCAACACTTAACAAGAGTTATCCTCCAACACCATGGCGATGCCTCCTCTATCTAGAAGGGGGGGGGGCTGCTAAAAGGGGGCGGGGCAGCCCTGCTAAAAGGGGGCGGGGCAGCCCTGCTAAAAGGGGGCAGGTCAGAGCTGGATATGTCCTCCAGTAAGGTTCCCTTTTCTCCTCATCCCAGGGTTAGAGGAAGCTCCTTTCCAAGGATATATAAACATCCACCCAGGATATTAGAGATGGAAACACGACAACATGCTAGAGGTTCATACACTGCTGTTTCCTTGACTGGAAAGCTATCTGGACCATGGCAGGAGGAATCTCCTGTCTGAGCCCTGAGTGTGGATCTGAACTGTGGCAGGGAGATCTCCTGTCTGAGCCCTGAGTGTGGATCTGAACTATGGCAGGGAGATCTCCTGTCTGAGCCCTGAGTGTGGATCTGAACTATGGCAGGAGGAATCTCCTGTCTGAGCCCTGAGTGTGGGACAGGAGGAGGCTTGTCTCTGAGGCCACGCAGCAGAACTGCTCTGAGATGGAAGCTCAACATGCTGCAACTTCAGAAAGCCTTAAAGTGACGTTAAACACGACTGCTCACACACTTTCTGTCTGTTACAAGGCTGTGTCTGCACGGCTGTCAAACTAGGGATACTTTACAAGGAACAAGTTCATTCGGGCATCCTCATGACACGCTCTCCCTCCCTCTTTCCATCCCTCCCTCCGTCTCTCCCTCCTTTCCTCCCTTTCCGTGATCTCCCCCTTCACCTCTCCCTCTCCCTCCCCCCTTGACCCCCTCCATCTCTCTCCTTTCTCCCCCCCCCAGTCATCAGCTTGTCCAAGGAGAGGAGCAGGGATCAGCTTTCAGTAGATTGCAACACCATGGAACGTGGATACAACTTTAATGCCAGTGTAATCCAATCAGAAGATCATTACAGAGCAGGACCGCTCCTGATTGGCTGCCTGAGAGCAGCACAATAACAGAAGCTGTGGGGAGTCTGTTAAGACTGTCATCAGAAAGAGAGTATACAGTTGTGTATTTTAAGTAAGCAGTGTATACACTTCAGTGTAAGCATGTGTGTGTGTTTGTGTCTGTGTGTGTGTCTGTTTGTGTTGGTGTGTCTGTCTGAGTGTGTGTGTGTGTGTGTGCGTGTGTCGGTGAGTGTGTGTGTCTGTCTGCGTGTGTGTGTGTGTGTGTCTGTGTCGGTGTGTGTATGTGTGTGTGTGTGTGTGTAGGGGTTGGACTGAGAAAGGTGATCTTGAGAACCAAAGCAAATCCCGAGAATCAAGACTCAAGAGACAATCTGACCGACAGCAATGTTTACTTTGCTGTTTCCGCATATGACGCTGCTACGGTCAGCTCAGAATGACCTACCTCAGACCTTTCCCTTGACAGTAACAGTGATGTCAGCTATACAACAACAACAACAACAACAAGCGCAACTCTCTTCAGTTTGACGCGCGAACTTGTTGCAGTATCTTATTCTGCTTATGTTGACACACGCGGGCTGGGGAAAGATGAGACACGCGTGTAAACTTGATTCCTGTATGTTATGGAACTCCATGGGCGCGCAGGCAGGACTGCGCACGCACGCACACACCCACACCTGTCAAAGTAAGCGCGAGCTACCCGCAAAGTATGGCTTCAACTAGCAAGCTAATTAGCGTGCTGCACTAGCCAGCTAGTTAGCTAAAACTTTATTATTCAGAGATGTTCAGTGTCGCATGTGTGGTTTACCTCACCTTACAAGGAAACGGTAGAGTCGATGCAACTTTTTCCATCGCCAAGTTCCGGATACTTGGGGTGAGTGGGCCGCGACAAGTCGGACAACAGCTCAGTTTTTGGCGACATTGGTTGCAAACTAGGTGTCCGGCTTGGCATTGTAGAATAGGTGGAAGAACGTAGTCAAAGCAAACAGGACACTCGAACAAAGCTGTAAGTTCCGCAGATTGGCCTGGTAGCGCCGCTGAAGGCAAGGCTACGGCAGCGGCAGGTAGCGCCGAGCCAGCCCCAGCCACGGCTCCTACTCCGGCAGCTGCCGCTGCTGCTGCGGCGGCAGCGGCGGCGGCAGCAGCAGCAGCTCCTCCCGAACCTCCGTGCTTCCCTCCTCCTGCTTTCCCAGCACCGAGTCCTCCGCTCCCGCCGCCCGCTGAGGACGGCCGGCTCATAGCGATTACTTCCGTTCTTTAAGGTGATCCTAACGTACGCTGTTCGAGACCTAGAACCTTGTTTAAGCATTCCCGGTGGCATTCAGACTCTGTGAGATCTCCAAGCCCCCGGGGTACAACATGGCGTCGGTCTATGCGTTTAATATACCGCGATGCCTATTGGACGAGAGGCCTTGAACTGACAGCTTCTGAGCCACTTAGAAGCGGGTGAACCTGGTCATTATGTAATGCGCGCTGTAGACACGCGCCAGCACAAGGGATTTGTAGTCGTACGTTCAAATTCAACTAGGCAGGCAGGAACGTAATCTCGTTTTTATTTCCTCAAAGGAATTTACAACTTTATAGTTGTAAAGTTCATAAAGTAAATACCTAAGGTCAGTTGAAGTCCACGGTGATATTCTTCAAGAAGATTTGACAATAAACTGCCTTGTGTCCCACAACGTAGTCGGGTTATTTTGTGTGTGTGATTAAAAATCCAATGCCTTGAAATCGCAAACTGGACAAGCATTTGGCCTATAATTGAAATAACGTTCTCATTTGATCAGTCAAATTATTAAATGTATTATGTATTTATTTTACAACTCCGACTCTATTCGTCCTGTGATCACAAGGCAGAACGCAACCAGTTAACTGAAGCCTTGCAGTGAATTCTCCCTCTGTTGGTCACAATATGTACATATTTTACAACCAGCAACGTCATTTAGACTTCGATCAACCGGCCTTACGTATCATGCAACTACGACAAAGAGACGAGCAACATTTTTTCAAACAATCGTCACGACTTCTTTTTCGTCTTTAATTCTAGGCTATACGTTAGTGACCTTGACCTATTGTTGGGAATAGAAGAATTAATAACCGTTGTATTACCATAGCTGGATAAACTTGTCAGTCTCTAACGCTAATGAATCATTAAAGTAATGTTTGTTTCATCCACTTACTCAAAACTAAGACATTAAACACATTTTTATTTATTGAAGCACTGAGGAACACGTCAGATTTTTTTATTGCAATATACAAAATTAGTGGCAAACAGGCATGAGATACCACAGCTTACAAGGTGGAACGTGATGGTGGCGTGTTCACAACTGTCTAAATTCAAAACTATCGTGTACTTTTATTTACAGCAGGGCACTGTCGATTTTAACTGCCGGATTTACTCTCCTAACACGTGAGGTCATAAAGTGTCATAATCATCGTCATCTTCGTGCTTCCTCTTCAGTGATTCGCTGGCCGAGTTCTGTGACACCATGTTGGTTGTGATGATGATGTTTTTGGAGCCAATCAGAGAAGGGTTGATGAGGACGTTCTGAACTGTCGGAGTGGATGGCGTGGCTGGGAAACACAAACGTTCAAGATTTTACAATGGAAAAGCATTTATATTTACTAGAGTAAACACTGGATCCTGAAACACTGGATCCTGAAACACACACACACACACACACACAAACGCTCCGCGCACACACATACACACAAACGCTCCACGCACACACATACACACAAACGCTCCGCGCACACACACACACACGCTTCGCGCACACACACACACACACACAAACGCTCTGCGCACACACACACACACACAAACGCTTCGCGCACACACACACACACAAACGCTCCGCGCACACACACACACACACACACACAAACACTCCACACACAGGACTGACAGACATGAGTTAAATGGTGTTTCTTAAGCTCAGAGAGACATCCAAGCCTGCAAAAACACGTCTCGCTCACACAAGCACACAACACTAATGCAACACAAACTCACACACACACACAATACGCACACACACACACGCTCACTCACTGACTCACAACACAAACTCACATACAAAACAAACACACACACACTGACTCACAACACAAACTCACATACAAAACAAACACACACACTCACTCACTCACGACACACACACACACACTCACTCACTCACTCACCAGATTTGGAGACGGCCGTCTGCGAGGAGGGGATCTGCACCGTGAAACGCTGCCCGCTCAGAGACACCGGCGTGCCGACTTTAGCCGTGACGGACTGCACCGACGGGGTTCCTGAGGACACAGAAGAACTGAACCGTGAGGAGGCTGGACTGGGTCTCCCGTTCAAAACACCCGGTTGACCTGTGTGCTCTCTTCAGGGGCCGGAATGACCCAAAACCATGTTTAATACACACACACCCCCACAATGAGACATTTAGATTGTATGTGCTTGATTGAACTCAGACCAATCGAAATCTTTCTGATTCATGTGCAGCATGGCTGCACATTTCAGTGCCCAATAGCGTTAAGGGTCAAAATGTAATGAACCTGCTTTTTTCAGGGTTGAAGGTGGGGCCTTTTTGACCCTTAGGACAGGGGGGGTTGCAGAACGTGAAGAGAGCACGTGGGTTAAGAGCTGTTAAGACCCACAACTGCAGAGCTAAACTGGGAAACGGAGAGATTACACCGATAGTTTTTCTCGATTTTGATATTGAACATGGCGTAACCATGTGATGCGGAGTGGCCTTCCTGCGCGTTGCCATGGTATTCACTCACCTAGCGTGGGCGTGCTAGGCCTGCTGGACGCCGCTCCGACGCTGAGACGAGGGACGGTTATCCTCCCAGCGGATGACGACACCTACACAGCAAAGGAAAGCAGCTTTTCGTCATCCTTCCAAAGGGACAGTACATCGACCTGGCATCACTGATTCAATCACAGCCAGCCAATCAGATCGATCGAAATCAGGAAGAAACCAGGGAAGAGCCCCGAACGAGTCACAATCAACCGCTTCCAATCAGAATCTAAATCGTTTTTTATTCGCCATGCAAGATACACAAGCACAGAATTGACTGTGGCAGGGAAAGTGCAGAATCTTCCAGAGCAGTCGACCGTTTACCTTTTTCTGTATGGACTTGAGTCTGTAGTTAGGAGCTGTGAGACAGTAGCGATCTGGGGGCAGGCGAGGGCCCGTGTAAGGCTTTATCAAGGGAAGAGGGTTCTGGTTTTTCTGTCTTGCTACTTCCAAGAGAAACTGCAACAATGAAACACACATGGTAGCTTGTGGAGGCCACGCACAAATCGGCAGGATGCAATGAATTAAGAGTCAGTTTAACTGTTATTCAACTGTTTTTTTGTTGTTGTTGTTTTTTATCTTACGTCTCGCGGGGGTGGAGAAGTGAAGGACTGGTCCATTCGACATTGGATCGCCAGCCGTATGTCGTCCGCGTCCACGTTAGATTTCTTGGCGTGAGTGGCGTAGATTTTGGCGTCTTCAATGATGTTTGTCACGTATCCTGCAAGTCACGACGGCGATGTTAATGACATATATTCGTGCATCAACGTATGTTTCCCCACTCAAAATCTCGGTCAAAATGTGTCGTAGTTGAAGTCACTTACTATAGGTAAACTCCAACATCTGATTAATCACCCTAGGTTCGTACTCCGTGATGCCCATATCTTTCAGAATTTGCATCATAACCTGAAAACGGGAGGGAAAATCATTGTCAAACACGCATTTACCGTCAATGTGCATAAACAGTCCATAGTCAATATGCAATACAGCCGTCAAAAGCTCTGATATAATCATGTTTTATGACACCGAACGTAAACAAGTCGATAGCAGCAAATAACACTATTAGCAAATTGAGCAGCTAGTTGCGCTAACTAGCATAGAAGCAAGACACGGGTTGGCCAGCAAAATATCCGAGGTTTAACGTACTTAAAGAGTTTCAAAATAGCTGCCGCAATTCATTCACAGAGTAGAGTTAGTATATTCGTGTATAATTAGACAGTTAAGTCATGCAGACGTTTAGGAAAGCAGTTGATTCATACCTGAGCATCTTTAGGGACAGTTTTCGGAGAAGCCATTTTTAGTTTTGTTCTTCACCCCGCGCTTCCACTTCCGCATTGAAGGTTGTGTAACAATCCGACGGTACCGCCACCTCGGGGTCTGTAGTTAGAGAAGAGAAAATCACTTCAATATATTCACTGCCATTTGTGACTTTACCGAGTAGATTTATCTTTTTTTAAATGATTATTAGCAGACGAGTTCAGCGTCCGGAAAAAACAAAACAAAATATTTTCTTGAAACGGCCAGTGTTAGTCTTATGCAAAAACAACGCTAGGTGGCGCTGTACACTGGATTCATTTGAGCTACCTCCTCAGGTCGCATTCATCCAAAGTAGAGGCTGTTTGTACACACATCAAATGTAGCTAGCTACAAATAGTATTTCTGATTGTCTTGTGATATCAAAGACTATGCCGTTTAGGACATTCCTGCGAGCAACATAGCAGGGCAGTAAAGTAGATAAATAGCCTTATTGGCAAACGTGGAGAGAGAGACGACTTGTAGCTAGCTAGCAAGCTAATGTTCTTAACGCCTGCCAGCTGAGCTAGCTAGTCTAGAAGGTATGTAGAACCAACTAAAGCTATGGACACTTGATGCCATCTCGTTGCTTCTGTGTGAAGGTTCCTGTTGTTTTTGCTAATCTGTTCTTTCCACAGGAAGATGATTTCTCAGGTCTTTATCTTGTCTTCTAAGGGAGACCATCTAATCTACAAAGACTGTATCCTTTAGGGTGAGACCGTGTCCTGTCTGCCTGTCTGCCTGTCTGCCTGTCTGTCTGTCTGCCTGCCTGTCTGTCTGTCTGTCTGTCTGTCTGTCTGTCTGTCTGTCTCTTTCTCTCTGTCTGTCTGTCTGTCTCTCTGTCTCTCTATCTCTTCCTCTCTCTCTCTTCCTCTCTCTCTCTCTCTTCCTCTCTCTCTCTCTTCCTCTCTCTCTCTCTCTTCTCTTCTTCTCTTCCTCTACTCTTCTCTCTCTCTCTCTCTTCCTCTCTCTCTCTCTCTCTTCACCTCTCTCTCTCTCTCTTCACCTCTCTCTCTCTCTCTTCATCTCTCTCTCTCTCTTCCCCTCTCTCTCTTCCTCTCTCTCTCTCTCTCTCTCTCTCTCTCTCTCTCTCTCGCTCGCTCTCTGTCCTTGCACCCCACTTTTGTACCGTTGACTCAACACAGGTCTCTCACATTAGTCGATGCAGTGTGTAAATATTCAACTGCCAAGTTGATGTCAGTGATGACTGTGACACAATCAAAGTCTTTGAACGCCAGATCACTGGACAGGGGGATTACATCTTTAACCCTGACACATCAGTCCGTGGCGAGGCAGGAAATGAGACTGTTAATATATTCTACAAGATGGTCACAGCACTGACAGATGACCAGCCGCCAGTGGTTATGGTATGTTGTGTGTGTGTGTGTGTGTGTGTCTGTCTGTCTGTCTGTCTGTGTGTGTGTCTGTCTTTCTGTCTGTCTGCGTGTCTGTCTGCGTGTCTGTCTGTCTGTGTCTGTGTGTGTGTGTGTCTGTCTGTCTGTGTGTCTGTTTGTCTGTCTGTGTGTGTGTCTGTGTGTGTGTCTGTCTGTGTGTGTGTGTGTCTGTGTGTCTCTCTGTCTGTCTCTGTCTGTCTGTCTGTGTGTTCTGACCTAGATGTGGTTCTGGGACAGACCTCTCGTCTGATCACCTTTTCCAGAGTCGGAAGGATTTGCACTTTGTTCACATCAAACAGGGCGGAATGTACTGGGTTGTCACGACGACAGCGGATGCTTCTCCATTCACCATCATCGAATTCCTCAACAGGTCTGCAGGAGTAGATGAATAAACCCATGTTTAATATGATTCTACAGTACCGTGCTGTTAGTGCCTCTGGGCCTACATATCACTTGCCTCTGTTTTTATGACCTTGGCCTGGGTCGTGTGTGTGTGTGTGTGTGTGTGTGTGTGTGTGTGTGTGTGTGTGTGTGTGTGTGTGTGGATATTTGATTGGCTGTGTTCCAGGTTAACAGCTCTGATAAAGGACTATTGTGGAAGCCTGACAGAGAAGTCGGTCCGGATGAACTTTGCCCTCATATATGAGCTGTTGGACGAAGTTGTGGTGAGCATCTTTTTAGTCTTGTTGCTCTCACATCCACCCTGGAGCCAGGGACCTGGTCCTGGCTCCTCGAGGGCCGCTGTCCTGAAGGTTTTCAGTGTTTCCCTGCTCCAGCACACCTGAGTCTAATTAAGGGTCATTATGAAGCTTCCACGGAGCTTGGTAAAGGCTCATTCATTAGAATCAGGTGTGCTGGAGGAGGGAAACATCTAAAACCTTCAGGACAGCGGCCCTCGAGGACCAGGATTGGAGACCCCTGCAGTAGATCCTTCAGTCTGTGAGACACAGACACAACTTAGAGAGATCAGCCTCTCGTTAGATGGCCATTCGTTCATGTTAACCCCTGGCCCTCTCTCTCGCCCCTGTCCGAGCAGGACTATGGCTACATCCAGACGACCTCCACTGACATCCTGAAGAACTTCATCCAGACCGAGGCTGTCAGCTCCAAACCTTTCAGCCTGTTTGACCTCAGTAACGTCGGCTTGGTAAGTCGCCTAATCAGCGTCACTGAGGAGCCACACCCACAATCCACGACCTTGGAGTAAACCGTCTTCAAAATGACTTGACCTTCGTGATCTCTTTACATTCTGGAACTCCCCCCCCCCCCCCCTGTCCTAAGGGTCAAAAAGGCCCCACCCACCTTCAACCCTGAAATAAAGCAGGATGATTACATTTTGACCCTGAACCGTTTTAGGCACTGAAATGTGCAACCATGCTGCACATGAATCACAAAGATTTCGTTTTGTCAATCGAGTTCAATCGAGTTCAATCGAGTTCAATCAAGCACATGCAATCTAAATGCGTCATTGGGTGTGTGTGTGTGCGTGTGTGTGTGCGTGTGTGTGCGTGTGTGTGCGTGCGTGTGTGTGTGTGTGTGTGCGTGTGTGCATCACGCGTAGTTTCGAGTCTTTGAAGAGAACACGAGGGTTAAATTGTATCATTTTTTTCCACCCTAAGATTTTGGGGGGATATTTTTGGGTGTCTCCCATGTTTCTGTGTAGTTCGGAGCAGAGACTCAGCAAAGCAAAGTGGCTCCGAGCGCGGCTGCGACGAGGCCCATCATGTCCAGCCGGGGAGAACAGGTGCGTTCGATACGTCACCACGTCGTCGAGGTTTGGCAGCTGAGATGGCATCTGCTCTGCCGTGTAGCAGGGAAACGCAAGCCGTTCCTCGACTCCGACCATCGAAACAAACGCTGTCAAAACTCTGCATCTCTGATCCTTGATCTTCTGCTCTAGTGGATATACACCTGCGGGTTGAATGTTTAATATAACGGCTGTGTACTTTAGTATTGTAAATGTGAAGGCTGTCTCACTTGAGAACCTGGCAGAGCTTGTGTGTCTAAACTCTCCTACATCCTTAGTTTGCTCTTCCTTTGCTGTTTCTAGGGAGGGAAAAACGAGATATTTGTGGATGTGATCGAACGGATGTCTGTAGTCATCGGTTCCAACGTGAGTAACCGCTGAAACACGACGTAAAGATGTTTGTTTGCAGCCTGTGAGTTGTTCAGACCTGCTGAGCTGCGGTCCTCTGTCTCTACCTCTTCCCTTTTTTTCTCTTCCTGTCTCTGTCTATCTATCTGTCTCTCTCTCTGCCTGTCTGCCTTTCTCTCTCTCTCTCTCTCTCTCTTTCTCTCTCTCTCTCTCTTTCTCTCTTCCTCTCCCTCTGTCTGTCTCTCTCTTTGTCTATCTCACTCTCTCTCTCTCCCCTCCAGGGTGTGCTGATGAAGGCAGACATCGAAGGGGAGATCAAGGTCAAATGCTACATGCCCAGCTGTTCTGGTGAGCGGCATGTTCAACACGGCTGCCCACGCTGTGCCATGAGAAGCTGTTTGACATTGGCCAGCTCATTTCTCTGTCTTCCTCTCCCTTCCCACCCACCCCTCCCCCCCTCCTCCCCTCCACTTCCTCTTCTGTCACCTATGACCCTGTTTTCCCACAGAGATGCGGATTGGACTAAATGAGGAGTTCAGCATAGGGAAGTCTCAGCTAAGAGGTGGGTACAGAGCAGAACGTATGTGGCTGATTTACAGTTTGTTATCCTACCTGGGAGACTAAGGCCTCGTTTGTCTTTAAATCACAGTCGTCACGACTTCAGTTGTTATGTTGTTGGTACTACGGGTGTATCACACTGCGAGAGATCTTGTTGGGTTGCAAGGTGGGACCGTTGGTTCTGGTTCTTATTGGGTCTTATTCAGAGCGCCTGTTTCGTTGCTCCCTGCAGGCTACGGGGCAGCTGTCAGGGTGGATGAGTGCAGTTTCCACCAGGCGGTCAAACTAGACGAGTTTGATTCCTACAGAATCTTGAAAGTCTGTCCCAGTCAAGGAGAGGTGGGGTGTCACTTAACAAACATCCTTATAATGTACACACACACACACACACACTCATGATGGACACACACACACTCATGATGGACACACACACACACACTCATGATGGATGCACACACACTCATGATGGACACACACACACACACACACTCATGATGTACACAAGGATAGGTGGGGTGTCACATAACAATGTACACACTCACATACATAATGTACACACTCACATACATAATGTACACACTCACATACATAATGTAACACACTCACATACATAATGTACACATACACTCAGAATGTACACATTCACATACACACAGTCAGAATGTACACTTTTACATACATATTCAGTATGTACACACACACACTCATAATGTACACATTCACATACACACACTCATGATGGACACACACACACACTCAGAATGTACGCATTCACACACACACTTAGAATGTACACATTCACATACACACACTCATAATGTACACACACACACACACTCATGATGGACACACACACACACTCATAATGTAAACACACACACTCATAATGTACACACACACACACACACTCATGACGTACAAACACACTCACACTCATGATGTACACGTACACACTCATGATGTACAAACACATACTCATGATGTACACACATACACACTCATGATGTACACACATACACACTCATGATGTACACACATACACACTCATGATGTACACACTCACACACAAACATTTTTCTTGACGTGGTTTTTTGTCCCTGTTTTCCATGCAGCAAACTGTGATGCAGTACCATCTGTGTGATGACCTGCCCACGCCCGCCCCCTTCCGCCTCTTCCCCACCATCGAGAGAGACAACAGTGGCAGGTAGGGACCCAACCCTCTGCCCATACCGCACAACCATCATCATATCATCCACAGGAAGTCCTGTTGTTTACGCAGCTGGGCAGACAGGAAGTGGAGCTGTAACGTTGCTGTTGCTAAACCTTTATCCCTCGTCCTGTAGATTGCTGATGTATCTGAAACTGCGATGTGACCTGCCGCCTAAAAGGTCAGTTCTTCCTCTATGGAAACCCCCCCCCACCCTCCCTCCCTGTTTTTATAGTGATATATTTATCTAGCAGACCCTCAACCTTCTCGATCTGCAGAGTTAAATTAATGTTTTGTTTACAGCTCTGCTATCAATGTGACAGTGACTATACCTGTCCCCAAAAACTCATTAAGGTGAGATTGGTTTTTTTTACCCCAGCACTGCACGAAACCCACCAGCATAAATGTCGCTCTTCAGACTGTCGATAAAGTTTTGTCGCGCCAGAGTTCGAAATGCTATGCTAACGCTAGCTGTTCCTTCCTCTCCCCTCCTGCACGCTGGCTGGCTGTGCCCAGCCTGTCCCAGGAGCTGAGCAGTCCAGATCAGAAGGCAGAGCTGCAGCCCAAGAACAAGGCCATCCTCTGGGAGATCTCTCGCTTCCCTGGGGGCTCCCAGCTCTCCGCTCTGTTCAAGGTGACGTTCTGGAAACGCTCTGTCTTTATCCCTCTATACGTTCCTTCGCTCTCTCTCTAACTCTCTTTGTCCCTCCCTCTCCCTCTCCTTCTCTCTTTCCTTATCCTCTCTCACTACATTTCTCTCTCTTTTTCTTGTCTTTATCCTGCCAAATGTTCTCTCGCTGCATCTCTTTCCCTCTCTCTCTCTCTCCCTCGCTCTGTCTCTCTATCTCTCTCACCCTCATTTTCTCTCTGTCTCTCTCTCTCCCTCCTTTTATTTCTCTGTCTCTCTCTGTCTCCCTCTGTCTCCCTCTGTCTCTCTCTGTCTCTCTCTCTGTCTCTCTCTGTCTCTCTCTGTCTCTCTCTCTCTCTCTCTCTCTCTGTTTCGAGGTCTGGCCTGTTGCCACGGCATCAACAATCTTGATCAGAAGGTCTCGGAAGATCAGTCCTCCCCTTCCCCTGTGGACTGATGCAACAGAGATGACAGGAGTTCCCTGCCATGATCGCAATTAGGATTCTGATCACTGACCCTCTCCTCCTCCCTCCTCCTCCCCTCTTCCTACCCCCTCCTCTCCTCCTCTCTTCCTCCCCCCCCTCCTCCTCTCTCTCCTCCCCCCTCCTCTCCCACCTCCCCCCCTTCCTCCCCCTCTTCCTCCCCTCTTCTTGTATGTTCAGTTGGAGGTCCCAGGCTTGAGCTCGGCCTCCATGCTGGAAGTAGGTCCGGTCAGTCTGAGCTTCGAGCTGCCGAAGTACACCTGCACGGGACTGCAAATCAGATTCCTCCGCCTCTCTCCGATTCAGCCTGGACCGTCTCAGCGCTGGGTCCGCTATGTGACTCATTCAGACTCATATACCATCCGCATCTGACACACACACACACACCCATTTCACCAACACACACACACACACACTGTGAGCTGGTTCTGTTTTTTTTAATTTTCAACCTGATGCGATGGAATTTCAGTGACTTGGATCAAAACACAAGCCATGTTTGAATAGAGAGACAAAATGTTATTTTTTATGAAACTGTGATATTTATTGAGTTATTAAATATACATGGAAAATATGTGTACTTAATCAAGCATTTACAATTCAATTCACACACTGCATACACACACCAAAAATGACACTTAAACACACGTTTTACATTTTGCACTCACGATGGGATTTGTAACCGTACAGGACATTAATTATTACGTTATGCAATCGGTATACTTGGTTTACTAGACTATCTACCCCCAGCGGTCGTTTTTTCGATCCTCCCCCCCCTCCCGCCGCCCCCTCCAAAAAAAAAGACTTGTAACGCAAACCTATTGCGCAATGCTGCAGCACTTGCCTCCAAAAAGGCGCATCATATCAACATTCCATGGGTCGTCCTGCCTTCGCGGAAGCGAAAAGCACGGAAGGCGAGACGAGCGCAGCCGGACAGTAGATTAGCCAGTTAGCTTGCAGGTGTAACTAGACAGGATTCGAGGAGAAAACACTGGAAAGATATATCTACAGTGGTGCTACGTAGCTACCGCCTTTTCTGTTGCGACCCTCTTACCGAAGGCCTGCCGAGGAGATGGGGGACAAGGCGGGCACCAGGTAGGCACTTTTCACGGGACTACTACAGCTTGTTTGCGTTTGCCACTGCTGGCTAGCTAGCCTTCCAAAGTCTGAGCTATTCTGCTAGCCTTTGAGCATGGAATTATGGCATTGTAGCCTCTAGCTACTAGAAGTAGTGATCTTCGCTAAGGATCTCTAAAATAGCGCGTTTTACCGCTAACGTTATATCGATCACTGGAAGGTCTTACATTGTGCTTGGTTTATTTGTCCCCGAGGTATTGCTTGCAAATAGCTGTTAAGGAGATGAACACCCCCGTTTGCTAAGAAGCTAGTAGCATATCCAGCAAGCTGGGCGGGGTGAACGTTAGCTATCATGAAACCGTTTAATGCCAAATATTGCCCTTTCGCTTTGTTATTTAATTGGCACGTGAACATATTTGATCTCGCGACTGACTCGCAGTTGATGTGCGATATGTTCACGCGAACTGGTTTCACAATTTGTATCTTTTTCTGGGGTTAGCTGGCTAGCCAAAACCCTGTAATAGAGGATTTCAGAACGATTCCCTCCTGACTAAAAGCCAGATTCTTAGAAAGGCATGTGAATATATTAATAGTTTTCAATGGTGGCTGCCACGGGCCTCAAATTATAGGGGTATCGGGGTAATTATTTCAGTGATTAAGAAACACTTCAGCCTTTATCGGTGACGCATTTTGACGTACGATTTGCGTATGGCGACCAGAAGTGGTGACTTTTCAGATGCGGCGAAGTAAATGAATGCAAATGTAAACAAACAAGTTTACTGTCTGGTACTGCAGTTGCAATCATGTGTCTCACGTGTGACTATTGTATGCTGGTATGTTGTCGAATGGCAGTGGTCCATGACTGTTTACGGGACATGGCGTCCTTCATACCCCGGGCTGACCCCTTCCTCTTCACTCTCATACTGTATGCAGTTTTGGTGTCCGTATTAAAACTGTAGTCGGACTTTACACCGTTGTGTTTTAAACCCCCCGTCTGTGGTCCTTTAAGGGAGATTGAATCGCTCTTTCTCCCATATTGGTGACTTGAAGTTTACTTTGACTGAGAGTAAAGGCTGATAAAATTCCATGTGGATCTTAAAAGTAGTGCTTAGTGAGGCCCTACTGGCCCTTGCTGTGCAGGTTCTGTGTTGTGTTAGTATTCAAGGTCCTCTAGCTGCGAGTTTGAGGGTGAAATAAACGGAACTGTTGAGGCCTGTGCTTAGCCTTGCAGACTGGTGTGTGTGTGTGTGTGTGTGTGTATGTGTGTGTGTTTTAAGGGGGTCAGGGTGGTGGTGGACAGGTATGAAATGTGGCACAAGCTTGTAAATGAAGAAACGGCAAAGGTCTAGGCCAAGGAGAACGAGTCTGAGCATGTGTGCTGAGGAAGTGTGTGAGTTACACGCACACACACACACACACACAGACACTCACACACACACAGACACTCACACACACACAGACACTCACACACACACAGACACTCACACACACACACACACACATATTCTTGGTAGAAAATGCCAATAGATGTTTTAACTCCGTTAGCTTCCTCTTGCGGTGTGTTTTGACAATCTTGCGAGGAAGTTTGTATTTGTCACCCAGTCGTTTCCATACGCCGTGGCAGTCGTGACGTAGGCGGTAAGAGGAAGTGATCACTGTTTAGGAAGTGTGCAGCGTGAGAACTTCCTGTCCTGATGCTGGACACTGGGTGGGCCTCGATCCACCACTCAGGGAGAGGTCAGAGGTCAGAGGGGGACCGACTGCTCAGGGAGGAGGGAGGGAGGTGTGAAAATCACGCACTCAACATTTTTTTGTTTCCTAACTTTCCTCTCTCTGTCTCTCTCTCTCTCTCTGCATCCCTCTCTCTCTCTCTCTTTGTCTCTCTCTGTTTCCTACCTCTCTCTCTCTCTCTTTGCCTCTCTCTCTCTCTGCCTCTCTCTCTCTCTTTGCCTCTCTCTCTCTCTGCCTACTCTCTCTCTCTGTCTCTTGCTCTCTTTGTCTCTTTCTCTACGCTCTTCCTCCCTTTTGATCATTTATCTTCCTCTGTCCTTTGCTTTCTGCATTTTGTGTTTGCTCAACATCCCTCTCTCTCTCTCTCTCTACCTCTCTCTCTCTACCTCTCTCTCTACCTCTCTCTCTCTCTCTCTCTCTCTCTCTCTCTCTCTCTCAGAGTTTTCAAGAAGTCAAGCCCCAACTGCAAGGTAAGCCATCATGTGACCCCGGTTAGGTTGCTTGGTTTACAGTAGACGCTCAACCAAGAAGTCCCACACCTTCATGGCTGGCCTTCTCACCCTCCTGTCTCCCTGCCACAGGTCACAGTCTACCTGGGAAAGAGAGATTTCGTGGACCACCTTGATCAGGTGGATCCTGTTGGTAAGTAATGAAAGGTGTGTGTGTGTGTGTGTGTGTGTTCTTCCCTCTAGCAATGATTTCACTTTCAGTCTTTTTGGTTGTTGTTGCTGTAGATGGTGTCATCCTGGTGGATCCTGAATACCTGAAAGACAGGAAAGGTTTGTGATCTGCCAGTCAACGACTCTGCAGCTGTTTATCTGTTACTTAACGTCCGCAAACCCTCTCACCGTGGTTTGGGTTAGTCTTTGTGTCTTTATTGCTATTGTCACTCCTCCCCCCCTCTGCTCTTCCTCCCCCTTTCCTCCCTCCTCCTCCCCCAGTCTTCGTCACCTTGACCTGTGCGTTCCGGTATGGCCGTGAGGACCTGGACGTGTTGGGTCTGTCCTTCCGGAAGGATCTGTACATCTCCACCTTCCAGGCCTTCCCCCCCATCGCAGAAGAGCGCAAGACGAACAGCCGCCTGCAGGAGAGGCTTCTTAAGAAGCTGGGCCAGCATGCTCACCCCTTCTACTTTACTGTGAGGAGAGCACACGCACACGCACGCACACACACAGGAACACACATGCACCACGCGCACACACACAGGAACACGCACACACACAGGAACACACATGCACCACGTGCACACACACACAGGAACACACACACACACACACACACACAGGAACACACACACAGGAACACACATGGACCACGCGCACACACACACAGGAACACACACACACACACAGGAACACACACGCTCACACATGCTCCGAACACACACACACAGGAACACACACACTCACACATGCTCCACGCACACACACAGGAACACACACACTCACACATTCACCACGCACACACACACGCAGTCACTCACACAGGAACTCACACACACCTACTTTGCCTAATATGACATCATTGTGAGATAAGCCAGCGCAGACCTCATCTGCCTCCCGCTGTAAATGAGGCTCTAAAAGTAAGGGCTGTGATTACGTGTCGTATGAGGATGTTGAAGGGTTTTGTGCCTCGTCTAGATTCCTCAGAACCTGCCCTGCTCAGTCACTTTACAGCCCGGACCTGAGGACACTGGGAAGGTGAGGTGGACCGGCACACACACGCACGCACGCTCACACAGGCACGCTCACACACACGCACGCTCACACACAGGCACGCTCACACACACGCACGCTCACACAGGCACGCTCACAGGCATGCTCACACACGCTCACACACACGCACGCTCACACAGGCACGCCCACACAGGCACACACGCACGCTCACACAGGCACGCTCACACAGGCACGCCCACACAGGCACACACGCACGCTCACACACACACACGCTCACACAAGCACACTTCTCTTACTACCAATGCTGAAAATGACACTGAAACCTGCACAGTCGTTCTCTTTCGAGGACACCAGCAGTAGACAGCAGACACTCTGTCAGGCTGTGGCCTGGACTCTGTTCTCCTAGTTGTCCTTGTCTCACTCTCCTCTCCCTCTCCATTCCTCCTCTCCCACTTTCCTCTCCCTCTCCCTTCCTCCTCTCCCACTCTCCTCTCCCTCTCCCTTCCTCCTCTCCCACTCTCCTCCCCCTCTCCCTTCCTCCTCTCCCACTCTCCTCTCCCTCTCCATTCCTTCTCTCCTCTCCCTTCCTCCTCTACCTCTCTCTCTCTCATCTCCCTTTCTCTCCTCTCCCTCTCTCCTCTCCCTCTCTCTTCTCCCTTCCTCCTCTCCCTCTCTCCTCTCTCCTCTCCTCTCTTCTCAGGCCTGTGGGGTTGACTTTGAGATCAGAGCGTTCTGTGCCAAAACGATAGAGGAGAAGATCCACAAACGGTAAGACAACTTTGTGTGTGTGTGTGTGTGTGTGTGTGTGCGCGCGTGTGATGTAGCGTGCTGATTGCATGAGATAGTAATGGTGCGTACATCAGCTGACGTTTGCGTGTGCGTGGGAGCAGGAACTCGGTGCGTCTGGTGATCAGGAAGGTGCAGTATGCTCCAGAGAAGCCAGGCCCTCAGCCCATGGTGGAGACCACACGCAGCTTCCTGCTGTCTGACCGCTCCCTACACTTGGAGGCCTCGCTGGATAAGGAGGTACACACACACACACACACACAAAGAGCTAGCACACACACACAGACCTAGCACACACACACCCACACAGACCTAGCATACACACACAGACCTAGCACACACACACACAGACCTAGCACACACACACAGACTTAGCACACACACACAGACATAGCACACACACACACACAGACCTAGCATACACACACAGACTTAGCACACACACACAGACTTAGCACACACACACAGACATAGCACACACACACAGACATAGCACACACACACACACAGACTTAGCACACACACACAGACCTAGCACACACACACACAGACCTAGCATACACACACAGACAGCGCACATGCACACAGAGACAGACCTAGCACAAACACTCTCACACAGCAGCACACAAACAGACAGACATGGCACGCACACACCTAGCGCACACACACACACACACACATGGACAGACCTAGCACAAACACACACAGCACGCATACACACATACAGACCCAGCACAAATGCACACACACGCTCCCTAACACCTGCATGCTGTGTGTGTGTGTGCTGTGTGTGTGCTGTGTGTGTGCTGTGTGTCCAGCTGTATTACCACGGAGAGCCCATCAGTGTGAACGTCCACGTCACCAACAACTCCACTAAGACAGTGAAGAGAGTCAAGATCTCAGGTGGGTTTGTACCTCAGGTGTTGTGTGCTGGCTCCTACACACACGGTTTCAATTAAGTAACACTCTCTCCCCCTCTCTCCCTCTCCTCTCTACCCCTCTCTCTCTCTCCCTCTCCTCTCTACCCCTCTCTCTCCCCCTCTCTCCATTTCCTTTCTCCCCTTCTCTTCTTTTTCTTTCCCTCTCCTCTCTCCCCTCCGTCTCCTCTTTCCATCTCTCCCTCTCTCTCTCCCTCCCTCCCCTCTCTCCCTCCCCTCTCTCTGGCGTTGTGTCTCCCAGTACGACAGTATGCTGACATCTGTCTCTTCAGTACCGCTCAGTACAAGTGTCCAGTCGCTCAGGTTGAAGCAGAGTGAGTCTCCACCTCCATCCATCCATTTATCCATCCATCCATTTATCCATCTCTGCATCCATCCATCTCTGTCCCTCCATCACTTCATCCAAGTTAGAAGGTATTATTTGTTGCTGACGTGTGTGTGTGTGTCTGTGTGTCTTTGTGTGCGCGCGCGCGGCATCCAGTGACCAAGTGTCGTCTAGCTCGACGTTCTGCAAGGTGTACACCCTCACCCCCACGCTGGACAAGAACAGGGAGAAGAGAGGGCTGGCTCTGGACGGGAAACTGAAACATGAAGACACCAACCTGGCCTCCTCCACCATGTGAGACACGCACACACACACTAACATACACACACACTCACTCACACACACTCACACTCACACATACACACACACACTCACTCACACACACTCTCTCACACACACACACACACACACACACACTCACTCGCACACAAACACGCACACTCACACACTCACTCACTAACACATTCACTCAAACACACACACACGCTCCCACACACACTCACACATATATGATGGCCTCAGGATGGGGTGAAATAGGAATGATCTTTCGGTCATTTTCCTACATGCTAAGATGGCCTCATGCAAACTCAGTTTGTGCAAATGTTTACTGCAGGGAGAGGCAGAACACACAAACGGTCTGTTTTACAAAGCTTGTCTAACACTTCTCTGTCTCTCTATGTTTCTGCCTGTCTCTCTCTCTCTACCTCTGTCTCTCTCTCTCCCTGTCTCTCTCTCCCTGTGCCTCTCTCTCTTCCCTCTGTCTGTCTCTCTTCCCTCTGCCTTTCTCTTTATTTCCCCATCTGTCTCCATCTGTCCCCATTTCCCTCTGTCTCTCTCTCTCTCTCGTGTGTGTGTGTGTGTCTGTCAGCGTCAAGGATGTGACCAACAAGGAGGTCCTGGGCATCCTTGTGTCCTACAGAGTGAAGATTAAGCTGGTGGTGTCCCGTGGCGGGTGAGTGTCTCAGCCCCTCCCACTTCCTCAGAAACCCTCCAATGTTACAACACTGTGTGTCCCCTTGGCCCCTCCCAGTTCCACAGAAACCCTCCACTGTTACAACACTGTGTGTCCCGCTCTGCCCCCCTCTGTGATCTCTACCGCTGCATCTCACATTGGCCCTGGCACTCACCTGCCCCTCCTCTCTCTGCCATCCCCCTCCCCTCACCCCTCCCTCCCTACCTTCCTCCTCCACATGCACTTTGCTGTGTACGCCTCCCTGCCTGCCTCCCTGCCTCCCTCCCTCCCTGCCTCCCTCCCTCCCTCCCTCCCCCCCTCTTGGTTATGGTCTCTGGAGGTTTCTCATTTCATGCCCTCTTCCCTTTTCCTGTTGCGTGTTTGTTTCTCTCTCTGCTCCTCTGTCTGTCCCTCCATCCGTCCCTCCCCATGGGTCTCCTCAGCCTGCTGAGTGGCGTGTTGGAGAGGTAATATGACGACTTAGCCGCCACCTGTGTGTGTGTGTGTGTGTGTGTGTGTGCGTGGGGGTGTGTGTGTGCGTGCGTGGGGTGTGTGTGTGTGTGTGTGGGGTGTGTGTGCGTGCGTGTGTGGGGTGTGTGTGTGTGTGTGTTTGTGTTGTGTGTGGGGTGTGTGCATGTGCGTGGGGTGTGTGTGTGCGTGTGTGGGGTGTGTGTGTGTGTGTTTGTGCGTGTGTGGGGTGTGAGCACTCCTTCATAGGCCTGTGTCTCTCTTTGTCCTGCTAGACAGGAGGAGACATAAGTTCTGTGAAAGAGACTCCGCCTCCTTCCTGGTTGTCATAGCGCTGTGTTCCTCTTGAATGTAAAGCATTGACTGATGTAATCTGATAGGCTGTTAGATGAGCTCTCATAACGCTCTTCACATGAAGAGGTTCTCTCAGAACAACTTGGAACAGATGGCAGACCAGGTTCTATGTTCCCAACATTCTTAGAATGAATGTTGAAAAAAAATTCCTACTTATTGAAACTAATCCTTATCCTGGTATCCAAGTTTTTTTTTTTTTTTCATGGAAAAGTCTGGACAATCTCAGCCAATCAAAAATCAAAAATGTGTCTCTGTATTTTAGCAGTCCAGCCAATCACATTGTTGTCATGTGATTACTGGCTCTGCCTAGCTACATGGTTGACAGCCGTCGCCATGCCAACAGTCATCAATTGTACTTCCATGTGCCTAGACCAGATGATGGTCGAATCACCTGCAAGTCAATTTCAGCCAATGAAACAGCGCCGTCGTTTTCTGTCTGGGAAATGCCAGTCGATTGGACGATGTGACCCAAACTGTGAACAAATCGATTCGTCTGGTTTGTCTGACTGAAAAGGTCCAGTTTGATTTCACCGTAGACAGCTCATGGAGAAGTCGCTGTGTGCTCCAAGTACACGTTCCACCCTGCCTGTCTGAATACAACCACGTGTTTTCATCTGTAATCTCTGGTTCATTGATCGTGTAGGTGGTTCGATCAGCTAATGTGTTATAGTTACACTTTACCATTGTTTTACATTGAGCAGTTTGTCCTCTCTGGACTGACTAGATGCGACGTGGTAACAACATGAAGGTGTAGGTCTGGTCGGACGAGGGAAGATTGTTACCTGGATGTTCGCGTTCAATCAGGACCTCAGAAAAGTTGCTGTTTCTGAGTTTCCCTGAGTGTGTGTGTGTGTGTGTGTGTGTGTGTGTGTTCAGAAGGGGATAATGTGTGTTTAGTAGTGGTTGTGTGGTTAGGAGTGGTTGTTGTGTGGTTAGGAGTGGTGGTCAGGAGTGGTTGTTGTGTGGTCAGGAGTGGTTGTTGTGTGGTCAGGAGTGGTTGTTGTGTGGTCAGGAGTGGTTGTTGTTGTGTGGTCAGGAGTGGTTGTTGTGTGGTCAGGAGTGGTTGTTGAGTGGTTCTTGTTGTGTGGTCAGGAGTGGTTGTTGTGTGGTCAGGAGTGGTTGTTGTGTGGTCAGGAGTGGTTGTTGTGTGGTCAGGAGTGGTTCATTCACACATGCTTCTCTCTGTGTCTGCAGGGACGTGTCGGTGGAGCTTCCCTTTGTCCTCATGCACCCCAAACCCACAGAGCTGCCTGTCTCACGCCCCCAGTCAGGTACAGACCCTGTCTCACACCCCCAGTCAGGTACAGACCCTGTCTCACACCCCCAGTCAGGTACAGACCCTGTCTCACGCCCCCAGTCAGGTACAGACCCTGTCTCACCCCCCAGTCAGGTACAGACCCTGTCTCACATCCCTAGTCAGGTACAGACCCTGTCTCACCCCCCCAGAGCCCCAGCCTCAAACCTGAGGTCTTTCATCTCCTCACATAGCGTCACACTCTTCCTATATGCAGACTACCCCCCCACCCCCATCTCTGACTCTGGCATCACTCTCTGCCTGCTTCCTCCTCTTGCATGGGGTTGCCATAGAGACGCCAGGCCGTTGCCGTGGCAACACCGACCTGACATATCATTGTGTGTGTGTGTGTGTTTGCCCTACAGCTGTGCCAGAGTTGGACCCTCCCATCGACACCAACTTGATAGAATTTGAAACAAAGTGAGTATTCAGTAGGTTGTTTGGAATGTTATATCACTTAAAAGAAGTGCTTTCTCTCCCGTTCCTCCCTCTGTCTCCTTGTCTCCTCCCCTATCTCCTTGTCTCCTCTCCTGTCTCCTGAGCAGCGTGGTTGAGAGTCTCATGTTCTCCCTTGTCTCCTACAGCAGCAGCATCTCCCAGGACGACGACTTTGTGTTCGAGGACTTCGCCCGTCTGCGGCTTAAAGGAACAGTGGATGACAAAGACGAGGACTGCTAGAGCGCACGTGCACACACACGCTCACGTGCACGCACACACACACGTGCACGCACACACACACGCACGCACGCACACACACTGTGGGTGGTGGGAAGGAGGCGTGTTAAGTAAGATGGATTTGGGGGTCTGCTGTGAATCTCTGGTGCGTTCTGCATTCCAGCTACCTGTGTTTCATATGTGGTCTGCCTGCCTGTCTGTCTGTCGGTCTGTGTGCCTGCCTGCCTGCCTGTCTGTCTGTCGGTCCGTGTGCCTGCCTGCCTGTCTGTCTGTCTGACCACAGCCATTATCCCACCACCGTCAGTGTTAACTTAATATTGTTCTTTAGTGTTTCTGCGAGTTTCCATCCATGTGGCTGAACAGCTGTCTCACAGAGAGAAGAGGATGTGGGAGGATGGGTCTGTTGGGAGAGAGAAAGAGAGAGTGGGTGTGTGATTGTGTGTTTGTGTGTGTGTTTGTATCAGGGGCCCCTGAGAGATTCTCTTTCATTTTTTTTCTTCTTCTTTCAAATGTCTAATTGTGCCAAGCTGAGTCTGGGAGAACCAGGAGGAAAACAGTGTGTTGTATTTGTGACCGCTTAAAACACCATCTGGCAAGAACACACCCGCTCTGAGACAACCCTCTCCTTAGCAAATGTATTCAAGTCGCCCCCAGCTACCCCCCTCCCCTCCCCTCTCCACACACACACACACACACACCCTTGCTTCGTGGCTCGACCTGCCACACATCTCTACAGACGAGGCTGACAGGAGGATACAGGTTAGATGTCAGTCAACCATTAGTCCTCCTGCATTCTCAACCTTTTCCAACCACCTGACCTACACACCTGACCTACACGCCTGTGCACACCTGCACACACCTGACCTACACACCTGACCTACACGCCTGCACACACCTGACCTACACACCTGTACACACACACATCTGACGGACACACCTGACCGACACACCTGTACACACCTGACCTACACACCTGCGCACACCTGTGCACACCTGACCGACACACCTGTACACACACACACCTGCGCACACCTGCGCACACCTGACCGACACACCTGTACACACACACACGCCTGCGCACACCTGTACACACCTGCAGTCCCCCCTCTCTCTGTTACCAGTCAAGTCAGCGAGTCATCGTCACAGTGCACACACAGAGCATGGGTATTCTTACTTTCATCTGTTTGGTCAGGAACAATCCCCCCCATCCCCCTCCCTCCATAACCATCACATGAGACATGGAATCCGATGGAGCATGTTGCTGTGAACTATGAATTATGAACCTGTGATTCAGTTTGTATGATTAATTTTTTTTTTTTCCTCGTTGTGCATTTTGTGGGGTACTTATAAGCAACTGTGCTAAGTGTGAATATATGAGTATATAAGTGCCACCACTGAGCTGTGCGATGACAACAAGTCCACCGGCATTATATTACCATGATTGGCTGGGATGAGGAATGAAGACCTTTATGAATTATTACTACTGTATCATCATTATGACCATGATTATTCTCATAATCAGTAAAGGAAAATGTATTGTTTGCCGTTGCATTTTTTTATTTCAAGATTTTTATTTTCTTTTTTAATAAAGGCTAAATAAACCTAAATGCTTGTTTTTATTTTTGAAGTGCTTCCTTTATCTTCTTTAGTCAAAGTTTATTCTGCAACGCTACAAGATAAATAAAGGATCCTTTAGCGAGATTTAACATCTCAATTCTTTTACTTTATTCATGAAAACAGTTAATCAATAAAACGCTTGTCCGTAAACAAGCAGTAAGCACAGTGAGGAATGGGTTAGCGCCGCTTAAGTCAGCCATGTTTAGTTGTAGTTCTTGTAGTAGTTTTGTAGTTCTTTATGACCCCTGGTGGCCACGTCCCTTCAGCTGGGACTCCAGAGTGGCGATCCACTGGCCTCTGCTGTATCTTCTCTGTCTGCATCAAGACAGACGGACAGACAGACAGACAAGGACACGAGAAGAATATTTCGAGCCACTTCTAAGCAAGCAGGCAAACAGATATGTTAGTTTAGAGATCTCCCTCAACCACACGATATGTACTTTAACCTAGACGGATGACTTGAGGTGAGATCATGTTTCTCTGTACTGATTCCTCATCATGATGAGGACATGTAGCTGTTCCCTGTCTTACACGGCGAGGCAGGTGATGGTTCGGTCACGCCACCGTGAGGCGGGACGGGAGGAGACACGCTGCGTTTGCTCGTCTCGCCGTGGCGGCGTCTGTTCAGTCTCCGGCTGAAACGGTGCCACCTGGACGTGAGAAATCAATCAATCAATCACTGGCTACAGTCGATCCAATCGCTCCCTGACTGACTGACTGGATCATCGATGATTGATGGTGCTCATGACTCATCGCTGATAAATCATTTTACAATAAAAAAAAGTGTTACATTGGAAACAAGACTTCTAAACCTTTTAGTTTGTGTTTATATTTCTTGTAAATCACCTTTTCATACAAGTGAGGGTGTATATTAGTGGTTGTTAACCCTGGTCCTTAGAGATCCCCTGTCCTGCGTGTTGTAGATGTTTCCCTGTTCCAACACACTTGATTCTAATAAACAGGTCGTTATCTAACTCTGTAGAAGCTCTGTTAACGAACGTGGATTAGAATCAGGTGTGTTGGAGTCTAAAACACCATGGTTGAGAAACACTGGTGGATACAAACAGTGGAAAAGACAACTGTTCATAGGAGAGCTACAGATGACTGGTCACCTTTCCTGGACATCGTTGTTCTTGTTAACCCTCTCTGCTTCCTCCCTCTTCTCCTCCATCCATCTCTCCAGCAACTCCTCCTTCTCTCTCCAGGCTCCGCCCAGCGCCTCTCTCAGCTCTCTCTGCTCCACCCGCAGCGCCACCAGCTCTTTAGACTGGACCTCCGCCGTGAACTCGCTATCTGACAGGTTGGTCTGCAAGTTGTTGGCACGTTTCGCCAGAGCAAGAGCCTCTTTGCGATAGCGAGACACTCTGAAAGAGCGACACCAAAACCGTTACTTGGGAATTCTTGAAAACGGTTTCGAGTCCAGTGTCACTCAGTAAACTTTAGCTCACTCACTGTGATTGCCAGTACAGGATTTCAGCCTCTTTCAGGTACAAGACAGTAGTCAGATCGGACACCGTCTGGGAAAGCTGTGAATGGAGAGGGACAGTGGGAGGGGGGAGAGAGGGACAGCGGGAGGGGGAGAGGACAGCCGGCCCGAGGACACGGCGAGAGGGCGAGAGGGAACAGGCGGAATGAGGGAGAGAGGGACACGGGAGGGGGGAGAGGGACAGCGGGAGGGGGGGAGAGGACAGCGGGGGAGAGGGACACGGGAAGGGAGAGGGACAGCGGGAGGGGGAGGGGCGAGCGGAGAGGGGCAGCGGGAGGGGAAGGGACAGCAGGAGGGGGAGAGGGCAGAGGGGGTGTGGGGGGGGGGGGGGGGTCGATATTCTGTCTTATTCGCTGAGGCGGGGGGGGAGGTTGGACTGGGGTGGGGGGGGGAGATGGGAGGGGGGAGAGGGACAGCGGGAGGGGGAGCAGGGAAGCGAGGAGGGGGGAGGGGCAGCGGAGGGGAGGGGGGAGCGGTGAGGAGGGACACGGGGAGGGGGAGAGGGGGGGAAAAAGAGAGAAAGACTGTGAGGGAGGTAGAAAGAGAAATGGAGAAAGAGAAAAGAAAAGAGAGAGAATGAGAGACACAGAGAGAAAGAGGGGGGGGGAGAGGGAGGGGGGAGAGGGACAGCGGGAGAGGGACAGCGGGAGGGAGAGAAACAAACAAACAAAAAGAGACGGGTAGGAGGATAACTCTTGCGGGATAAGGTGAAGAACATCCAACTCTAAAACCAAACAGGCGAGGAATAAATAAAAGTAGAGAATGGATAACTAGTCCGGATTTGCAAGACTCTGATGGAAGCTAAACACCGTGATGACCACGTGCCCACCTTTTCTTTCAAATGCTCGCTCTCTTTAAGCTGTAGTTGCACTCGTCTGGCGCACGCATCTGTTTGTCCGTCATCTTTGCAACTAGGGAAATCTAGATTAGATATCAATCTTACATGACTGATGGGACTTCACGCCTCTCGAATTGCTACGTTTCGTAAGTCACTGCATGATGGCAAAGACACCAAAGTGGACTTAGTTAAACCGTAGGCGTACCTGTCATTCCAGAATTCCTCTTGTAATTCAAGGCGCTCCGCAAGACAGGCCACTGGTAAAGGACACAGTTTGAATCATACAGAAAACACTATAGCATGTTTGAGTAAGAGTATTATAGTTTAGGCATCTTACGTTTGTTGAATACACCAGCGAAAGGATCTTTTTGAGAACAGTCTCTCTGAAACAGTCGCGCACGCACGTGACTCTTCCACAACTCCATGACTTCTTGAGTTTGTTGATGCTTCGTCTTGATTGTTGTCTCTTTCTATACCTTAAAGTCGCTCCGAATATTTACCCGATACTTTGCCTGCATCGCATTAAGGTGTCATTCAGCGATTGACTGCAATATGTAAACAATTAATGACCCGCTTCACAGAAGAATAAGCTGGGTAATACGTGCCTCTTGCCCCGGGCAACTGACTCGCTTTGCCTTCGGTGTTCCTCCGCATCCCGTTCCAGCCGGTCGATGTGTTAAAACTTCCAATTAGTTAGTACGTAACTACATAGTTCTTTTTTTCCCTTCAAAATTTTTCTTATTGAAATAATTTAGGGGCATGGATTTATGTTAATCAGCCCACGTGGTAAACTATCGGACTCGCACGTGTATTTAACGCATTGAAAACATTTGTCGTTGAATGACTAAGGGGTGTTTTTTCCTGATTGAAAAGCAGTTGGACTGTTTTATATTCAGAGATCTTTATGTTTGGTGCGTTCCGTTCTGTTGTGAGAGCCATGATCAGAACTAGGGTGAAAAAGCTCACGTACATCAACTTGCAACAGTTATTTCATTTTATTACAGGGAGTGTGTAACTGGATGGCTCTCATCATTATATCCACACACATTTCAAACATAACATATCAATCAGGTGACAGTGACACATCACAATAAATAGAATTTTAAATGTCCGCACACATACATATTTCTGAACTTTCCTATTTGAAGAAACAAATTGTATACGCGATGTTTTACAGCTCTTAATGTACCATTTACCAAACCATACACACCAAAACATTGCCTTCATCGTTTGTCAGTTCGGACAATCTTTTTCATAATTTACCTGACTACTGTAGTGACTTTGCTATGATTAAAGACTTGGTTCACACTGAAACATACAGTAATATCGCTTATTTTATACAGTTGTAGTGGTTAGTTGTACACCATCCAACAGATTTGTACGCATGCAAAAATCGAACATTTGGTCATACAGGGCAACAACATTTAAAATGTTTTCATATTCTCTATTGTCAAGATTACCATCATGATAAGGGACAAAAGTTTTCTTTTCAGTCAACTGAATAAATAGCTTTATATAACATGGAATGAAGACACGTCTAAAGTCGACAACACCAAATTAAATAACTTAAAATACACCGAATGTTTCTACGCTAAAGTTACAAATTAAACTTCTCAGGACATCGGTCCCTTTTCGGAACAGGGACATGTAGCGGTGTCAGCACACGAAAAACTGTGCAGGCCCTAATGATCTATTCGCTGGAAGGTGTTGAATCTCGGAGCGTCGGCCTGCCTGCTCCTTCGGGTGGACGGGGGGGATGAACGGACTTATGTGACCATATACTCCTGGCGCTTGTTCAACCGCACCTGACACAGAGACACGGCCCCAACCGCCACATAGATGGCGGCCGCGATGAAGCAGTTGATACCGACCTGGTTGTAGAGTCCATAGACCGTCTGTGGTGGGTTTTTACTGTGGAGAAACACGCCAGGAAAACACGTCATAAAACACTGACATTTTTTCACTGTGTTCAATGTTTAAAATATATATATATACTCAAATTAATTCACATTAAAAGTGTTAAGATGTGAATTCAGAACCAACAAATTCAGTGATGTTTACTTTCAATATGAAGCGTTAAATGCATTTTAAAATTCAAAACATGACGTCGCTGATTTGCTTCTAAAGGTTACTCCATGGTCATTCGCCTCGCTGGAACTTCTGACATTCAGGTGCACTTTCTGTCTTGTTAACGGTACTGGTAATATCTCTCCATCATACCAACACTTACTCGTTGCGTATATCTTCCTCGGTGAAAGGAACATCTTCGATCAGCACCGCAGATTTCGCGCTGAAGAAGATCCCCAACATTAACTACATTAAAGGGAGCACATGATATTCAATCATTAGTGGGGCTCATTCACACTTTAAAAAGAGAGACCTTTTAATGAACGTCATAGTTGAGGACTTCAATGCCTCGTATCGACAGGTTGATAACGTTAATATCGTAGTGGACGTCAGTCCATGTTTTATTGATGTTATTATCATGACAAGATGTGCATTCAGTTACACAGACTACGTTAACAGTAACTAATCTCTACCAGTTAAATGGTGAACAGCTTATTCGTTAGTTACTGGACGAATAATACAGGCCGAGCCCATCTGCCTGGTGAGGATGCTAGCTAAATACCTCGGTAGCATCATCATAGCTAACGGGTGCTAATCCTTACCAGCATGATCACTCCCCAAATGCTAATGACTATTCCACATGCGGCCATTTTCGGGCCGCAAAATAAAAGCGACGGCATTGCGCTTGTTGTTCTTTTTTATCCAAATGAAATGCCGGATTCTCTCTCCTAAAATCGCTTCTATCGATGAACGGGTGTCTTCTTAGCCTACAGCTCCATCAGCTGACGCTTCACCCTCACCTCGGCTATTTCCGTACATTTTCGATAGAGTTCGTCCTCTGCAAGGAGGCGACCAATGAAAACGTAAAAACTAAGCCCTGCCTCTTCCTCTCATCGCGGGCCAATGGCATTGAACTCTCAACGTCGCGCGTCATTTTCCTTTATTCTTGTAGTTTTACTCCCCACGCAATTTTTATTTATTTATATCGGTTATTTGACATAATGCATTTATAAGGGGGTTTTGCGTTCACCAGTTAACTTAAATATTCGAAGTCCGGTTGTAAGTTTTACTAAGTCTATCGTTTCGACGGCTTTTAAACTCAGAGACTTGCAATTGACCATGGTAGCTATTGTGGCTTAGCTACATGCTAGCTATCTGGCTTAATAGGTTGTTGTTGGCGTTTTATGGTCAATTAGCACGCGTTTTCACTAGACAGTGCAAAGTATACAGAACATATCTGTTAGACAGCCGCATAAATGACTTCTGCCTCAACCAAGGTAAGCCCTCGGACCCGATGAGAATCTCGTACTTACATCTGCAAACCGGTCCAGCGCCCTTTAGTACAGTGGACGAATTGCCCATCTAATTTGTTTATGTTGATGAGCGTTACAGGTGGGAGAGATCTTCTCTGCAGCGGGAGCTGCCTTCACCAAGCTAGGAGAACTGACCATGCAGCTTCACCCGGTGTCAGACTCAAGTCCCGCTGGGTGAGACGTCATGTCGGAAACAGAAATCTTGACACGATTGCAGCAGTAGTTAATTGCCGTCTACTGTAGGGAAAGTTGTTTATTCAACAGTTTCTTACTTTCTCCGCTCACATTAAATGGGTTCCGATGTCCTCTCCTCTATATCTTTATTCACCTCTCCACCCCCAGAGCCAAGTGGACCGAGACCGAGATCGACATGTTGCGGTCGGCTGTGAGGCGCTTCGGTGATGACCTCAACAACATCAGCTCTGTTATCAAGGAGCGCACCGTGTAAGTACCATACCCAGCGTTCACCTAACACCTAAATCTCCCTAGCCCCCTCCTCCCCCCAAACTTTCAACACCCATTTATTGATGGCTTGAAAACGAAAAACACAGCCTGAAAATATAACATACAGCTAAGATGTAATGCGTTTGTGAATAAGACATGTTGAATGCAATTCTAAGTGTTTAATATGTCCACTTTGTTGGAAATCACAGGATCTTATGTTATGCTAACCATCAACTCCCCCCTTTCCTACACATACACACAAATTATACACACACACACACACATTATACACACACACATTATACACACACATTATACACTCACACACATTACTCACACACACACACACACATTACTCACACACACATTACACACTCTCACACACACACACACATGACTCACACACACACATTACACACACACACACACAGTGCCCAGATCAAGACCACAGTGAAGAGGAAGATTTACGAAGACAGCAGGGTACCCCTCTCTTCCGACTCCCCCAAAAAACTCACGAAGAAGACCACCGTCACCATAGCAGCAGCGCCTGCCCCCGCGGCCCCCTCAGCGATCGCCGTTCCAACCTCGCAGGTTGTCGTGACAACGGGTCTGCAGAGCCCTTCTTTACAGCCGGCCATTAAAAAACAGAAAACTGCAGGTATGAGAAACAGACTGCGTCAGGGTTCTGGCTACAGTATCCATCCTCACTATCAAACAGCTACACACTCAACTGGAAAAGCAACATCTTACTGTTGTAATTTCATCACACAGGCCCTTTTTTATTTTATTTTTGTTGTAATAAAACAAATGTTCTTTTCTCTTGTTTGGTGTGTGTGTGTGTGTGTGTGTGTGTGTGTGTGTGTGTGTGTGTGTGTGTGTGTGTGTGTGTGCGCGTGTGTGTGCGCGTCTAGACGTGACACTCAGTGCTCTGAACGACTCGGACGTAAACAGCGACCTGGTGGACATCGAAGGGCTGGGAGACGGCTCTACCACCAAGAAGCTCAACTTTGATCAAGGTGAAGAACAGATCTGGGATCAGCAACAGGATGTTTATCCGACTACAGAGACCACACGCCCACTCACACTTCCTGAATATAGTTTAGCCTTTTCTTATGATAGATGATTAGATTATATACCAGGGGTCTCCAATCCTGGTCCTCGAGGGCCGCTATCCTGAAGGTTTTAGATGTTTCCCTCCTCCAGCACACCTGATTCTAATGAATGAGCCATTACCAAGCTCTGTGGAAGCTTCATAATGACCCTTTATTAGACTCAGGTGTCCTGGAGCAGGGAAACACTGAAAACCTTCAGGACAGCGGCCCTCGAGGACCAGGATTGGAGACCCCTGTGATAGATGATTAGATTATATACGCTTACCCTATGCTTACTGTCTACTTAAATGAATTAATTTGTAATATGTTTTGTTTGTTGTTGTTGTTTTTTTACAGAGAGTCTTAATCTGGATTCTAGCCTCATCATGAACTCCAGTGACCTGCCCCTCCTCTCCCGTTGACCTTTGACCCCTCAGCATTTATTCCAGAGCGATTGTGACCCTGCTTCCACCACCCCACCCCCCGGACACAGCAGACAACAGCTACTGAATTGTAGATAATTTTATTTACAAATTTTGGACACTGATTTTTTTAACGGGTGGTCCCCCCCCCCCACCTCACCAAGCTCTTGCAACATTACATTTTGTTTCATTAAAACATTCTTTGAATCAGCCAATTATGAATATAAACGACCTCTAGTCAAACTTTAGTAAATAAAAATCTTAAAGACCTGTGATCTCTGTGTTTGTCTAAAGGGTTGACTGGTTGCTCTCCTTGGTCCTAAAACTCTTGATTGGCAAGACTGCAAATATATGAAGGTAAAATATTACTTTTCTGCCACTGGTCAAAAATCGTACAGTCACAGTAAGGGACACTTTTCATATGATACACCTATTTTTATTTGAATATTTTCATATACAATATATAATATTTATATATTTAAAAGGTATACATTGTTTCCACTAAAAATGACATGTTTAGCGTCAACTATACAGGTATGAGATACTCAGAGGGAATGAATGAATATAGTATTTTATTTCTCTCTTTTACAGTTCCATAAAAATACATCTCATCTCTTTTAGTTTCGAGACTTTAGTCGAAAAGTTATTTACAGTTTGAAGATACTTGTCTGAATGTTCGGGTAGATGTGCTTTTCAGTTCCCTTTCGCACCTCACTCTCCTTTCACGCCACAAACTCACTAATATATCCTCTACTTTCATTTTCCTGATCCTCGTTTCTCTCTCTTGGTTGCCGGCTGGGAGACCAGCGAGTACGGCCTCAATGACGCACACACGTTTTTGCGAGAAGAAAAACAAAGTCACATTCAATATTGCGGCCCAAGTTTTCACGTGATATTTAAAAGAACAATAGGAAAAAACCATGGAGAAAAAGAAACAAGAAAATAAGAACGACTATAAATGACAATGCAGGTCAAGGGTGCCTGTCTGAACACGACACTGTGGATGGTTGGCATGGAGACGGCCCTCGTTCACTAACAACCGATCTCTTCCATCGCTTAGCTCCTATCTCCTATGTCACTTCCTCGTTTCCTTCTCTTAGATCGTCTCCTTGCTTTATCGCCTGGACAGTGCTGTTCCTTAACAACATCCCACCTGAACTCTGCTAAAGGCAGAAGAGCTAAGGAAGTCGACGTTAAGTTTCTGTTACGTTTCTCCGGTGGCTAACCGCTACCGGGAGGGGTTTAGGGAAAATCACCTACTGTTGATGCCTTATAACAGCAAAGCGTTATCACAGACAGATGTAAGGCTAACTTGACATAGAAAGGGATCAGACACAACGTTAATATCATCGTCTACTGATATTGATTGCGTTGACCCTTTACAAACAGGTGCTCTCCATACATATGTAAGAGTAAGCAATACGCGTGTGAGTTAAAGCTATAAGCCATGAATGTCCATACGACAACTTCATAAAGAAATCACGTGGGTTTGGCAACAGATGTGAGTAAATCCCGATACAATCTGAATCCGGGTCGGAATATTTCCTGGAGAGAAATGGGAGCATTGACAACGTTCACCGTGAACAACACAACAATGGATATATTTATACGCTCACAGTAATTAATAAGCTACATTCCCTCGTGCTGTTTTGTTTATAACAACAACTGATAGGGATTTAAAAAATAAAAAAACCATACACTTTATTTACATTCAAAACTGACTGATTGTCACTACAGATAGGAACATGGATTCATCAACCCCCTCCAGGAATTATACAGACCCGAGCATAGATCTGTTCACTTATCAGTTACACGAAAGCTAGACATTATAACCAGTTCCAAAATTAAGAAAAAAACAACAAAATAAACAAGCAATTGCAACATCTTAAATTTGGGATATGAACCCATTCATGTAACAGCAATAATGATTAATAATAATGAAAACTAATACTGTGCAAAAAAATCATGAAATTGGAAGTTCAACGTCAACATCCAGAAAATATTTTGGATTCTTTTTTTTTTGTGGGCTGTTTCTGAACCAAACCCAACTTAAAATGAATTAATATTACATAGTCACACTACTGTGATTGACGTTTAGTTGTTTTTTTTCTGAATAAGACACTTCTCTTAAGCAGCTTATATTGACTTAGTACATCATTCACAAGTTGCAGGTCTAAAGAGAACGAAGACAGGATGGAAAGCATTTAAAACCTTATAGATTACAGACCAAACACTTCTGATGTTCCATATTTCCTTAAACATGAAAAGTATTTCAGAAAACCTGAGTCCTGAGAACAAATAACTAGAACACGTTTGAGAAGACAAAGACTGTTTGGATGTAATCTATGGGCCCATATATAGGTGTCTGTCCTTCCTGTCTCTCTCTACTGAAGTACCCATGCATGAATAAGGGTAGACAACACTCTCTTTACTGAAGTACCCAAACATGGGTGAGGGTAGACAACACTCTCTCGCTCGACCAGGAACGACCAGAAATCCTAATTTCTGGTTTTCATTTTTGGCCTTCAGGTCTCAGCATATCAGTTCTCTACAGAACAGATAAACACACATGCGCACACACACTCGCGCACACGCACTCGCACGCACACATACACACGTGCACCGTCGTCAAAAATGCAATGACACACTTTGTTAGAAGAGCTTTCCTGGCGAGGGTGAAGACGACGGTCAGGGGGTCGATCACGCACACACAGCGACCGACACGTCAGTCACAGACCTGAAGACCAGGACAAGTTGTATGGTCCTCTTAGTAGAACTTAGCCCGGGAATTAAAACCCATCATCCAAAACCAACCCTGAAAAACTCCGGCCTCTCTACGGTTCCTGACATCCGATTGGACAGCTCCCAACATGGGAACAGCCCCCACCTGCTTTCCGATTGGGTCGATTTGAAGTGGACCTTGAAAAACACGTCAGCGACGAAGATCTCCAGGTGGAGCTCCTGGGGTTGGTTTCAGACGATGACATGTCTGCATTACAAAACCTCCTGGGGTTACAGATAACTTGGCGCCCCTAGCAACCAGTAGCGTTCATCTCTGGGCATCGTATGAATGCACTATACACATATAAACACATGCTGGCCCACAGCAGCAAGCTCGAGGGGAGCGAGTCGTCGTTTGTGACGTATGAAAAGTAACTTCTGGACGAAACACTCACGGATGTCAATGATCAGCAGTACGCTTCTGGATGTGAAGTGGTAGCAAGACAGGGACAGGAACTAGGTGACGTTACTGCGTAGAAAAGAGTCTCTGTTCTGTACCGGAGGCTGGTGTCTCTGGTGTGCTTGCAGGACGAGGAAGATCACCCCAGGGTGGGGTTATATGGAAGAGCTCGCCATCCATCCATGACCTGGCGACCTACGTTTCTTTCTGCAACACTACCGGTGCGAAGTATCGCACAAACCACCACGCCGGCCAACAAGGAAGTGCACTTGTCCAGAAGTTACTCGAACACAAAACAGTTTGTTATTCTCGCCGTTTCCTTGAGGAGGCTGTAAAGCTACTCCCTGCTTCCTGGCAAGAGGAAGCCCTCTGATTGGGTGAAGCGGAACTGCGGGTTTCTCTGTACAACTTCTACAATATGTCTTGATTACAACTCAAGATCTGATTGGTTCGGGCGATGCAAAGATGCGGATTTGTTCCCCCCCGCCCCGAGAGCTCTTGATAAGTCGAGCGCAAAAGGAAAACGCAATGTGCACCAACAAACGAAACTGGATGGAAGCCAGAGTTCTGATTGGCTGGTTTCCGCTGCCTATAGGCGGAATTTTACAGAACCCTGGGTTCTGATAGGCTTACTGGGGTTGCGTCCAATGTGGACTGGGGAATCTGGAAGGTTGGTTGAGAGGGATGAGTGGCCCTGATTGGCTGGAGTTCCGGGCCTGTGGACCATGATAGGCTGGTTGTCTAGATGCTGGGATGGTGGGGGGTGAAGGAAGGGGGCGGGGACAGGGTCAGGGGGCTGCCCTGAGTGCTCGCACACACGGACACACCCCCAGAAGAAGAGTCAGATGCCTGGGAAACACTAGAGGAGAGAAGAGGAGGAGAGGAGAGAAGGGAAGAGAGGAGAGGAGAAAAGAGGAGAGAGGAGGAGAAAGGAGAAGAGAAGAGAGAGGAGAGAAGAGGAGGAAAGGAAAGGAGAGAGGGGAGGAGAGAAGAAAAGAGAAGGAGAGCAGAGAAGAGAGGAGGAGAGAATGAGAGGAGAAAAGGAGAGAAGAGGAGAGAAGGAGAGGAGAGAAGAGGAGGAGAG
>BROE01000017.1:7438137-7455637 GCA_036571765.1 Plecoglossus altivelis | reverse complement strand
CAGGCTCGACTCTAGCCCGGTGAAAACCCGACCAGCAGGCCTCACTTCCAACCTACAGTTAAGAAACCAGAGCCGCTGACAGCGGGAAATATAACCGTTGCCGTTCGTTCTATCGCATTTTTGACAGATATAAGCAGACTTCGGAGAGCTATCGCAAACCTTTCAGACAAATTAGTTGCTACGTATTGCCAACCTTGGGTGGTGAGACTAAAGTACTTTCCGAGAAACGCAAATTTTTTTGCCGCAAAATACAAATTCCCCAAATCCCCCACAGTAACTGTAAACTCAGTTTTGATAGAACCTAAGCGATACTTTTAAGGTGCATTAGGTAAAGAACCCTAGCAAGTGACGTGACTTTTTAGGATTAGCAAAACGGCTAACAAGCTAGCCTTAGAATAAAAGCGTATAGTACAGTACAAAGTCGCCTTTCACGGTTAGCATACTTCAGTTAAGTTGGCCGCGGAGTCCGCCTCAAAACCAGATGAATCTTCGAACATTTGGCGCGTTCATCGAAATATAACTAATTGAAAGATTTTTTACTACATAGTCCTTCAACAAATAGAGAGGTAGTTCGTCTACTGTGATTATAGTGCCTCGTTCAGGCCACATTCAATATTACAGATGAAGTGTATTGCAACATTGTTTGGTAGTAAAAACTCTACTGGCATAAATGTCAAAATGAAGTCCAAGAAAAACGAGCACCTGTTTGATTAGAATTTGCCGTGTGACCAACATTTTTTTTCCAGACTTTCCATTATGTTCGGAGGCCTATTTGAATATGTATGTGAGTGAGAATATGTGTGAGGTTTATCATTCATGAAGATGTTATGTGTGCATGACTAGACATTATTAACTGGTCAAAGGGACTTGTCGACGTCTTCGACACTTTAACTCGACATTTGGGTAACTCTACAACTTTATTGAGTACAGGGGTGTGTAGTACACTTTTATAATGATAACAACAACCGCATCTCGATTTATCGATCAAATCAATTAAAGTGCAACGGCTCCCGTACAAATCATAGACATTCAAAAAAAACACACACGTGCATCAATAACTTCTGAGTAAACGGCTCTTACGCTCGCCCCCCCCCCCATTTAAAAAATAACATCCTCAAAACACAATCCTGGAAGATTTTGATTCGCTCTCCGCATGCATCTGCCTTTCCTTCTTCTTCTCCTCCTCCTCCACCTCCACCACCTCTTCCTCCCCAACCCCTTCCCTCTTCAGTATCCTCAGAGGCCACAGGGTGGCGCTGCGATGGCGGCGGCCGGCGCCGTCCGCTGGGGGCCAGCAGCAGGGCCCACCTTGGTCCCCCGTCAGGAAGTAGAGGAGGGCGTTGAGCCAAGCGTTGCAGGCAGCCAGCGGCCTGGTCACCTTGTAGCAGATGGAGATCATCTTCATGGTGTTGCAGCCGCCCACCTGACCCCGCCGCAGGAGCAAGAAGAGAGTTCGGGTGACGTGGAACGGCAGGAAGCACAAGGCGAACAGGAAGGTGATGGTCATGATGGTTTTGATGGACTTGCGACGCCTGCGTATGTAGTGGAAGTGTTGGGAGCTGGAGATGGAGACGGATGTCCTCTCTCGGGCTCCTTCTGCGTCTCCTCCTCCTCCTCCTCCTCCCTCCTCCTGGGAGCTGGGAGGGGAGCTGAGGGTTCGGAAGATGGTTCTGACCACACGTGAGTAGCACCAGGCGATGATGACGAAAGGCACAAAGAACCCCAGGAGGTGCAGCGTGATGCCGTAAGGGACGTAGTCGGCAAAGTCCTTATCGACCGCGTCGTCCCAGCAGTTGACGTAAGAATCGTTCGGAACGTCCCCGCCGCCGCCGCCGCTCTCTTTAGACCGTCGGAGGGCGGCGGTGCTGTTCTCTCCCGGGCCTGGTCCCCCCCCGACCCCCCCGCCTCCCGCCCTCACCACCAACCCCGTTTGGGCAAACCTGAATATGGGGCAGGTGAGGATGAAGACCATGATCCAGACCAGAGCGCAGGTCCCCTTCACGGCCCTCTTACTCTCCAGTGTGATGGTTCTCATGGGGTGACAGATGCCCAGGTAACGATGCACAGAGATACAGGTGAGGAAGAAGATGGAGCAGTACAGGTTAAAATAGAACAGGAAGCGGACCAGGCGACACATGAAGTCCCCGAACACCCAGTTGTCCTTCATCACGTAGCTGGCTACTAAGAAGGGCAGGGAGAGGCCGTACATCAGGTCCGTGGTTGCCAGGTTCACCATGTAGATTAGAGAGGTGTTCCAGCGTCGGGACGCTCCGTTGCCGCGCCGACAGCCGCCGCGGCGCCGACAGGAGCGCAGCAGGACCACGGAGTTGAGCGTCAGACTGAAGAGGAAGGTGAGCGAGTAGCAGACGGGGAGGAAGACGTATTTGTAGGATTCGTCGATGCTGCAGGAGGCGGGGGAGGGCGGGGGGTAGGGGGAGGTGTTGGAGGAGGGGGAGGCGGAGGTGTAGTTAGGATGACCTGGCTCGGCCGGACCCAGCGATGTGGCGTCGGATGCCTGACTTATCGTCATGCTTGGTGGATGTTTTCCCGTCTTGCGTAACGAGTCATGTTCCTCGGTCATCACACCCTACTCCGGGGGGGCAGATCGTTTCTTCTGCCTTACGGTACCCTCATAATGTCTCCGATCCCCAGGCGCTGTCGTCCAAGTAGCGTGTCATCCGAGTTCACGGAGGGTCTTAGTTGGAGATGAACGTCCTGTTCGGGAGACAGAAAACACGTTTTTCATTTGGACAACACTGCCGAGGAATGTGCTAGGATTTTTTTTTTGCTGATCAAGAGTAATTTTCGGTCTACTTGTCGTTTAATTAGTAACAGATTCTTCCGGAAACTCTCCTCTTCATTCATGTAACATCTGTTGTATTAGTGATCCACTGCTTTGACCGGAGATCAACCTTTCCGTAAAACTCACCCAACGCGGAGCGTCCTTGCTACAGTACAATTACTGTGCTAATAGTTTTTCCATCCTATAGGCTACCATGTATTGTGAACTAACATGTATGCAGACGTGCGTCTGTTCATGCCTGCATGCTCGTGTGAGTCACCAAATCTCATAAATTAAAGTTAAACCCGTTGCAATGTAACGCGCGTGTTTATGCGCAAGATCGTTTTCGCTTTCTGCGTCTCCATCTCGAGTTCCGTCTCGCCGGGATGCGAGGGTCTTCATCAAGTCGCCTCTTATTCAGCCCCCAGTGACAACAGTCAGATCAACAGATAGGATCTCTTACCTCTTGTGTGGGGTGATGGGTGTATTTCTAGAGCGCCGGGCGTTGTAGCTATGAGCGTCCTAAACCTGGGCCACCAGGGCCCTCCTCTGACCTTCACCGGCTCTGTAAATAATTGATATCCATTCATTCAGACAGAACTGCAGAACAGAAACCCAATACAACCTGCTGCAGTCGCACCGACTTGAGTTAACTACATCTTGAAAGAGATTCGTCGAATTCGAGATCATTTTGCGGGCATATCGTTTGTTATTTTACCATCCGTAGACTGAGGGATATTGGGAAAGTCCTCTGATTTATCTGTGTGTAGATCACAGTCAAGGCTGTCTATTCCGTAGGAATTACATTGTTACAAACGTGAAAAGGTTTGATTGAATTCGGACTACTAAAACTAAGCTAAACATGAAATAAATAACCTGTGCGCATTTTTAAATATTTTGATTAAATACAAAGTGCACCTACCCGATTCTCCGGTAGTAAAATAACACCTGATGTTTCTTTGACGTTTTATCCCCCCTCTCGCATCAAAGCAGAACTAGCGATTGTGAAGCATGCAGTAACTTTTCTTTGAGTCGCTGCCTCGGAGCATGTATCTCTTTGCTGTCTCTCTTCTTGGCGTGTCTCCCTGCTGATGTTTAATTATTCTGAGTTGTGTTGTTCAACCTTCACTCTCCCTGTTTGTCTTCAGTTATTGTCTCTTCATTCATTAGTGCTGAGCAAGTCAGCGAAGGTACACTTTTGTATGGACTCTCATTCTCTCTCCCCTTCTCGCTCTCTCTCTCTCTCCCCTTCTCTCTCTCTCTCCCCTTCTCTCTCTCTCCCCTTCCCTTTCTCTCCCCTTCTCTCTCTCCTCTTCTTTCTCTCCCTTTCTCTTCTCTCTCTCCCCTTCTCTTTCTCTCCCCGTCTCTCCTCTTCTTTCTCTCCTACTCTCTATCCCCCCTTCTCTCTCCCCTACTCTCTCTCTCTCCCCTTCTCTCTCTCTCCCCCTCTCTCTTTCTCTCCCCTCTCTCCCCTTCTCTCTCTTTTGTTCTCTCCCCTTCTCTCTCCCCCTACTCTCTCTCTCTTTCTCTCCCCTTTCCCTCTCTCCCCTATTCTCTCTCCCCCTTTCTCACTTTCTCTCCCCTTTCCCTCTCTCCCCTATCCCTCTCTCTCTTCCCTTCTCTTAATCTCTCTCCCCCCTTTCCCTCTCTCACTCTCTCCCCTTTCCCTCTCTACCCTACTCTCTCTCCCCTTTCCCTCTCTCTCCCCCCTTTTCTTAATCTCTCTCCCCTTTTCTCTTTCTCTCTCTCACACACACACCTACTCCAGTCCTACTATCACACACATAGGCCAGGCAACATGCCATACAGTACCCATTTACAGTTTATTAAATGCAAAATTAGTAAGAAAAAGTAAATACTGAAAAAAAACAATACTTTAGAGATTAAAAATGAAAATGGCCTTTGAATTCAAGACAATAGGAAAGCAAGTCATGTCTATGGCTATCAATCCTTTGACCTACGTGTATACCTTTCTCACTTGCGCAATTGGCCGAGAGCGCGTTGGCGATGGCTTAGTAAGGCACAGGACATTTTAGGAGGTAGCAGCTAGTTCCTAAAAAATGGCAGATATGGTGGTAACCCTGCTCCCCCTTCAACCCCCTCCGCTAGTATCACAGGTGGGTGACAACAGAAACCAACACATCACAATCATTGTCTTAACGGCTAGCTACTGATGCTAACACACCACAAGTGGACGATTCCTGTTCAGTGGCAGAGTCAAGGCTCCTCTTCCTTGAATTAACATTAAATATTTGCTGGACATTCAGGCCGGATTCGCGATCCCTTTAGCTTGTGTGTATTACATCATTGACACACTATGAGTGGACTAGTCCCTTGTACACGTAAACAAAACATGGTGACAAAGTAGCATCCCTTATTTGTCTGCGGGTGATACAACGCAAAGCTGGGTGGTCATGTTTCTGAAAGTGCTTTTCCTTCACCGGCCGACTTCTCCCAAACTACGAAAGGCTTTCTGCTCCCTGGAAGGTGTCAGACAAATCAGTACAGATGTTTACCACACCACAGACGGCTCAAAACACCTCTAATCCCAGTCCACATCCCTGTAATCCCAGTCCACATCCCTTTAATCTGAGTCCACATCCCCCTAATCTGAGTCCATATTGTTAAGTGCATGAGTAAAAGTGAACATACTGTACACCTTGTTACAAAACCTTTGATAACGATGCTACTATAAAGGCTCAGACAGACTATCCATATTCTGTAGGAGACAGATAATCTGACCTAATCCTGCATAATCCTTCCCATTGTCTCTTTGTTCCCATGGCAAAGTGTTTGTCTCAACTGTCACTAACAGATTCAAACGGACGTCCCCCCCCTCTGGGAGCGCGTCGCCCCCCCGGATGGACACCCACAGCGTTCTCCTGCCGCTCCGTCCGTCCAACGTCCTGCGTCCATCGGCGACGTCACGTCCTGCTCCGATGTCACGTCCTGCCAGCCAGCGTTATGTTAGATCCTGTACATCCAGGAGCATGGCATCCTGTTTGGTCCTCAGCTGGTCTCGCTCCAGCAGGTGGCTCACTAGCTCCGAGCTAAGATCTGGGGGAATGTGGGAGGGAAAGGGGGAGGTGGTGATGGTGGTGGGGGGGGGGTAACAGTACAGGAAACAGTATCGTTTGTAGAGTCTTAAGGTGCCAATGAGTGACTCTGCAAGATAACAATTATCTGAGCAAGGCAGTAATTCATGCATGTGTACGGTGTGGAGAGTGGGAAGGAGAAAAGGGGAGTGTGTTTTCAGATGTGTGTGTGTTTGTGTGTTTTCAGATGTGTGTGTGTTTGTGTGTTTTCAGATGTGTGTGTTAGTGTGTTTTCAGATGTGTGTGTTTGTGTGTTTTCAGATGTGTGTGTGTTTGTGTGTTTTCAGATGTGTGTGTGTTTGTGTGTTTTCAGATGTGTGTGTGTTTGTGTGTTTTCAGCCTTCCTGCTTCACCTGGCCTACAGTCAACGCATCACACAGACAGTCCTGCACGTCCAACTCTACACGGACGTTAAGGAACGGTTATGGGACGTAGCGACGGCGCTGAGACGCCAGGCGACGCCAGGCGACGCCTGGCAACGGCCATGGTTGTAGCAGAGGGAACTGACCGTGTACTTCCTGTCCGAGGGAGACCGTGAGGGAGAGGAGGTCCTGGACAGAGCAGAGCCGGAGGTCACACGGGTCCAGATGGGTCCTCCTGGTCACTGGGGTACAGCTGGCGAGATGCTAAAACACACACACACACATACGATGTTGTACCCAGGTAGATCCGGCATCATACTAAAGCTTAGCTTGAAGCGCCACGCAGAAATGCTGCCATCGTCTGACAGCAACAAATCGCTAGATTCTTATTTTGACTCCTCCCTACTTTAATCCGTCCAACAGTCTGTGATTACTCTGTTTTTCTCCTTCTTTCCTCACATTTGGTTCTCAGATCGTCCTTGTCTCCCACGCCTGTGGATCCTGCGCTTCTCTTCCATGCTATCACCTACCTCCTTCTCTTTCTGCTCTGCCCACAGTTTGTCCCTCAGCGCTCTCAGTGCGACTTTCACTTCCTGCTTCAAGCCAGAAGGGTGGTAACCGTTGCTATTGGCCCCTGTAGAGCCCTTGGAAAAAGGAAATGAACAGGAAGTAAACGCATAGCAAGCAGGAAGCAAACAGGAAGCAAACAGGAAACCGTGACAAAGGATGGGGGTATTTACTAAACGTTTGAATTAACAAGGGCCATACAAGGAAGCAGGGAAGGATACGTTGGGATACAACATAGTGAGTGATTGGATTTGTGGATTTTACAAGTGCGGTTTATCATAGTCAGACTATCCGGCGTTGAAGAAACCACTCACCTCCTTCCCTGCCCCTTCTTCATCTTCGTCACTTTCACTGTTATTGATGTAGCACAGCTGGAGGTTTTTCTGATGGGAAAACCTGCGCAAAGAATCGGGTATGACGACCATCAAAATCGCTCCACCAATAATAAGAGACGCAACCATGAAGAGAAGACGTGACCCGTGGCCGCCTACCGGGAAGTAACCACGGCGACCCGACAGCTCCTGGGCTGGACCTCGTCCTCCCAGCTCTCCCTCCTCTCGACCCCCCGCCGCTCCTCCGTCCTCCCCTCCGGGCCGGCCAGCAGCTCCGACCCGCTCGCGCTCTGAGAACGGAAACGGGGACTTAGGGATGGAAGGATGGAAAGAGGATCTGGGGAACACGTGACGGTGGCGAGGGGGAGAGACGATCACCAACAACCATCAAGTCTCACAGAACATTCCAGAGAGGCCCTTTGTTCATTTTTGTCGTCTGGTATTCACTTTGTAAATAAATGTAATAGTCTCGTCTGGTAGAAGCCCGCTGCAACAGAGATTATATGAAGTCTGAAAGATGTGTAAAACGGAAATCCACGAATAGAGACCAGATCAGAAGTGTTTGGGCCTGGAAGGGGGGGGGGGTGTGAGAGAGGTACCCCTTTTAGCAAGCGTAACGTGTTGGAGACGTTAACCAGATTCGGTCAATCAGGAGGGTGGCTGACAGAGGTTCCCTCCTGCTTCCTAGGAGAACGGAAGGTAGCTGCCCCTGGGTGAACTTCCCCCTTGGTCTCTGGACTGCATCAAGCTCATCCTAGAGACCTACCCCCCTAGTGCAGACCCACAGTCTGCTCACAGACCTGCTCTACACCTCCAAGACCGGACCAAAGTCTGTCCACGGCCACCCTGAGCTTGGCTGGATGGGTCGACCGCCTGCCATGTGTCGTTGGTCTATGTCGTTGGAGCGTGAGGTTCTGCTCACTGTTCTGGCAGTGTGCTTGTGAGCGTGGATGTCAGGAGTGCAGACAGGCTAAAGAAACACCCTTTAGACAACTGAGAACCGAGAGTAAACACTACCTCCTACCCCTGACACACCACTACATCAGCCTTACCCCCCACCCCCCACCCCAGCTCTCCCCTACCCCAGCCCCCCCCGTACCCCAGCCCCCCCACCCCAGTCCTCCTACCCCACCCCCCCCTTCACAGATGAACCCTGACCTTTGCCCTTTCCCTCCTCTCTTCCTCCTGCTTCTCCAGCTCAGCGATCCTCAGACTCAGGTCCTCCCAGTGCATGATGGGTAAGTCCTGGTCCTGGTCGGCCCATTCAGAAGCCTTCTGACTCCGTGTCGCTCCTTCCTCCTCCTCCTCCTCCTCCTCGCCAGTCTGTCCCGTGTCATCACTCTCCTTCTCCTCTGCTGGCTCCTTCTCCTTCTCCCCCTCCATCTCTCACTCTGAGGAACAAAGTTGGACATGCAGTTGAGGAACACAGGCTATCAGGTTTGGTTGAAACAAGTTATTCAGCCAAGGGGAAAAAGCTAAATACATGTTCAATGTCGATGCAGGTTTTTCTTTTCAAGGTGTTTGAGAAAGCGACGCCTTGATTCGCGAAGCTTATACAATAATAAGCAGGTTGTATTTATTTTGTTCTGCTGGAATTCCTGAGGCTACGCCACAGTGAGAGACTGAGATTAGAAACTTGGATGTTATTTCAAGACTTGCAGCAAGACAACTGCGCTCGAATTTCTTGTCAAGCAAGCGCCTTGCTCTGGGAAGGCACGGAGTCGAACTACAAAGTATCTCCAATGTTCAATACCCGTATTACACAAGCATCGATTATATGTTGTTTACAAGTTAGATGTAAAGGGAGGGGGGCGGGTGACTTCAAGGCTACTTACCTATTCCAAACCATGCACAGCTCCCGACATTGCGTTTTTGCTTTCTGTGTTCTGACTGCTCTCTGTTGATTCGCGGTCCACCCGCGGTGAAGGCTACTTACAGTCTATTAACATTTGATTAAACTCTTCCTATGAAGTTGAGGAAACTCCCCGCTGTTTCCAGAAGGCTACCCCTTCCCTTTAATCCATCCCCCTCTTCCTAAACGCGTTCCCACAGCTTTTTAACCTCGGTTTTAGCGACATGAAAAGAAGAAAAAAAATATTTGACCGTTGAGAGTATAGCGTCTAGTCCGTGGTAAGCCGCTTCTACAACTTTCCTGCTTCGGATTCTGCCAGACTGTGATTACATTAGACTTTTTTTATTATAAATAAAGGAGAGTGTGGTATTTCCAACAGGAAACATGTACAAAGTGGACGCAGGAAAGGGTTAAGAATGTAGACGACTCCTAGGTGTCCTATTTCACAATTTTGGGAGATGACGGTTGATGCATTGGGACTTCCATGGCCAGATGGGAGAATCCTTTTAGCCGGACAAAGAAATGCTGTCACAGTTTGACAGTGCAGCACTTTGGAGACAGAAATAACGTTTATTTAAGAAAATAACTTTAAAACGGTGTCGGAAAGCTGTAGACAGTGTTCTCGTGTTCAATTGACAGCCGTTTTAGTACAACGATAGGGCTCTACATGAATGAACATGTCAGTATCCAATGTAAAAGGTTTAGTAACACAATATTGTGCGAGTTACGCTTTTACAAATACTCGTGGACCATGTCTGATTACAGGTAGTTTTATTATTGAATGTGCTCGTCACAAAACATAGTTTTGATGTTCAGAATATCCGTTTAAAATCTATACTAATGAGCTTATTCTGTGGTGACATTCGGGGTTTAAACATTCAAACAAAGCTTGATGCACATGACAAGTTTTGTTTTACGGAAAGAAAAAGAAAAAACTTTGCGAACATATTAGACATTCATTCTCGCACTAACCATTCATTCCTGGACAGGTCTTCTCTCTAAACCTTGAATAAGCCTACAGATATTGAAATGACTGGTTTATGAACCTATTCATGAATTTATTCTCTTGAAGATAAACTTACTACAGTCTCAAAAATAGCATGTACTGCCATGGCTCTTTCCTTCAATACAAGGGTGCCTCACTTTTCAAATCCACCCATTCGATATGAAGAAAGCTATTTTAGGGCTGGGTAACAAAACTATAGTAATGACTTTCTTTCAACATTGTACATGAATCCTCATCAACATGAACTGGAGTTTCTGGTTATAGAAAAATCTAAAATAAAGAACAAGATTTATTTTCGACAAAATAACCTCTAACCTCGTGGATAGACTTCACATCATTAAAATCCTCACCCTCTTCTACCACCCCCTCCTCCTCCTCCAACACCTCATTAAATCACCTCCACCACCCACTCATTCTCACAAAGTAGTCAGCGTTTCCATCTGCTCCCACTGGGTGGGGCTAATGAGCTTGTAGTTGAGTCTCCTGTAGTTGTGGGGATGAATCTGCCTCTGCCTCACCACCTCGTTAAAGAGGCTCTGTGTGACCGGAGGAGGAGGGGAGAAGTTCCCTGTTTGGGCCAGCGACTGGTAGTATCCCCACTGGTCCTTTTCCATCCTCAGCATGTGCCTGAGCTGCACTCCCATCTCCGCCTTCCTGTCCATCTCTTTCTGGGCGTCTTCCTCCATGTCGGCGCGGGACGGCAGGGGCACCGAGCCTTCCAGAACCCCCAGGGCATACTGGACCTGGGGGGAGGGAGGTGGAGGGAGATGGAGAGGTGAAGAAAAAGATGGAGAGGTGAAGGGAGAAGTGGAGAGATAGATGGAGAGGTGGAGGGAGAAGTGGAGAGGTGAAGAGGGAGATGGAGAGGTGGAAGTGGAAAGAGAGGTGAAGAGAGATGGAGAGGTGGAGGGAGAGGTGAAGAGGGAGATGGAGAGGTGGAGAGAGAGGTGAAGAGGGAGATGGAGAGGTGGAGGGAGAGATGGAGATGGTTGAGGTGCATGTAGTTCTATGAACAATAGTTATTTTGAATAACATTATTACAGGATAATGAATAATCAACATTTTGCTTCTATTTGTTTCTTGTTTCCTCAGATGCCGCCCTTCTGCTGTGTCCTTCCAGGGCACAGCGCCCCCTACTGACCTGACAGTGGAAGTGTGGGAAGGGGCAGATGATCTTGCAGATGCCCAGGATGAAGAGCGAGGGGAAGGCCGGCGGCATCATGAACTTGTACAGCGGCGTGACCAGCTGCTCCTGGATCTGCAGACCCAGCTTGGCAGGATCCAGGAAGGGGTAGGTGAAGTTGTAGCCCGTGCAGAGCATCAGCGCCTGGGCCTTGGTCACAGAGCCGTCCTGGAACTGGAAGGAGCCATCCTCCAGGACGCGTGCTATGGGAGGAGCCTGCTCCACCCCCACGGAGGAGAGGGTGGGCAGGGTGGGCTTGCGGTGGCTCAGGATCACCTGGTGGGAGGAACAGAGAGGAGGTAGGACGCGTTCTAGAACTCACAAAACTACACTTAGAACCTTTGTTCTTTGTCTTCAGTCTTGGTGAGGACTACTTGTCTGTTGCTTTGGGGGAAAACGGCTGCTAAATGAAGGAAAAGTATCATTTAATTTACGGATGGATATAGCTGTGTGGTTTGTGGATTTGGCTACAGATCTCAGATTTGAACAGGCACCCATTAGTTGCTTTGAATAAAAAGCGTCTCCTTAATGAAGATAATATTACTTTAACTAGACCTCTTTCAATTCCTGTTCATCTGGTTTCTAACCGTAGGAGTGTAAAATAGAAGCTTTGTAAAAACCTAAAGTGTAAAGAGAAGAGGTAACAGGTCTGTACGTGTGTGTGTGTGTGTGTGTGTACGTGTGTGTGTGTGTGTGTGTACATGTGTGTGTGTGTACATGTGTGTGCCTGTGTCTGTACATGTGTGCTGACGTTGCTGTGTTGTGTGTACATGTGATCTTGTGTGTTACGGGTATTGTGTGTCTGTACATGTGGATTGTACGTGTGTGGTGTGGGTGGTGCGTACATGTGTGTGTGTACGTGTTTTCGTGTACAGTGGTGAGGCCCATGTGTGTAACATTGTGTGTTTTGTACGTGTTTGTGTGTGTGTCGTTATTGGTGGTACGTGTGTTACATTATGTGTGTGTGTTGTGTAGTTTCTAGGGCGCATCTTACTCTCTCGTTCCTCCTAGTTCTGTGCATGTGTGTGTGTATGTACTATGTGTGTGTGTTGTGTGTCTACATGTGGGTGTGTACGTGTTGTGTGTGTGCTTGTAACATGTGTGCATGTTACGATGTTGTTTGTGATGTACATGTGTGTCATTTGAATCCCACTTGGCGTTGATCTTGCAGCTCTGCAGATGTCTACTCCAGACGTTTTCCACGCCAAGAACCATACTGACTCCAGCGAAGGACTCAGGTAGCTGGTAGGAATGCACTGTGCATAACTTGCCTAATGCAGAGTCGCAGGAGGGAGGATGAGGAGGGAAGAGGAGGAGGAGAGAGAGAAGAAAGAGAGGGGGGAGGCGAGAGAGAGAGACGAGACGGAGTAGAGAGAGGAGTAGGGGGAGAGAGAGAGGAGGAAGGTAGGGAGAGAGAGACACGGAGTAGAGAGAGGGGTAGAGGAAGGAGGAGAAGAGAAGAGAGAGAGAGAAAGAGGAGAGAGAGAGAGAGAAGAAGAGAGAGAGGAAGGGAGAGGGGACATACTTCCTTATATGATTACAGACCTGGTGACAGCAAGGCAACCACTGGACCTCTAGTGGGTCAGAGTGTAAGAGAGGCAGAGGATGATGAGTGGGCAGAGTGGGTCAGACCTTTAAAGTGTTCCATCCCTGGAATGGAGGGGAAGTGAGGGTCAGAGTAATGCCTACAGAGAAAGAAAGAGGTCAGGGGTCAAAGGTCAGGGTCATCTCATCAAAGTGTCTTCAAGTTTAACTTCACTGTTATATAAATGAACCCTTGAAGAATGCGTTGAAATCAAAGTTAGTTTGTACAGCGTAGCATCACAGGACAAACGCAAGGTTCGCCCTACATCACTTCCTCTCACCCGTTACAGATGAAGACGGAGTCAAACACCTCCGTCGTCTTCGCTCCCGACTCGTCACGTGACGTCACCGTCCACGTCGTGCCGGACGGCGACTCCCCTGTCTCCGCGGCAACGGGGCTGACGTCATCCACCACTGTGCTGAACTAGAGTGGAGAGAGAGAGAGTAGAGAGAGAGAGAGTAGAGAGAGAGGAAGAGAGAGAGAGGGAGGGAGAGAAAGGGAGGGGGAGAGAGCGAGAGAGTGAGGAAGAGAGCGAGAGAGAGAGAAGGAGAGAGAGAGGGCAGGCGAGAGAGAGGAAGAGAGAGAGAGACAGAGAGAGAGAGAGAGGGAGGGAGGGAGAGAGAGGGAGAGAGAGGAGAGAGAGCGAGACAGTGAGGTGAGGGAGGGAGGGAGAGAGAGAGAGGGAGAGAGATCGAGAGAGTGAGAGAGAGGGAGAACAAGAGAGAGAGAGAGAGGGAGGGAGAGCAAGAGAGAGAGAAAGAGCGAGAGAGAGAGGGAGGGAGGGAGAGCAAGAGAGAGAGAAAGAGCGAGAGAGAGAGACTTTTGACTTTTAAGGCACCTTTAATGGGCAGTCAGAACAGTCAGACAATATTTCACCAGCCTTTACCTTATTTTGGAAAATTACCTGATTCTCTCTGCCACATCTGTCTATGAATCACTCTTGATACATGTGAAGATGCCTGCCTTGGTCGCATGTCTACATCAGCTACCTTCGTAAAGGGGCTGTTTCAGCCTGCAATAGTCCCACAGTGGACCCCTAATCTACAGTCACCCCAGGTGGTCTGTAGCTACCTTGATGTGGGGTGTGATGTTATGGGTGTCACAGTAGCTCTGCAGGTAGCTATGAACTTCCTTGTGGGGCAGGAAGGACGGCAGCTGGGGGTCAAAGGGGAAGTCGGGGAACATCATCACCTCTTTGGGAAGGTTGGTCCTGAAGGGAAACAATGTTACTTCTCAGAGGGGGAGAGAGACATAGCAAGGTATGTGTGTGTGTGTGAGAGAGAGAGAGAGAGAGAGAGAGAGAAAGAGAGAGGGGGAGGGAAAGTGAGAGGGAGGGAGAGAAAGGGAGAGGGAGAGAGATAAACTGAGAGAGAGAGAGAGATAGACAGAGTGAGAGGGAGAGAGAAAGAGAGGGAGAGAGAGAGAGAGAGGGAGAGAGAGGGAGAGAGAAAAAGAGAGGGAGAGAGAGAGACAGAGAGAGAGAGAGAGAGAGAGAGAGAGAGAGAGAGAGAGAGAAAGGACAGCAGCTCAGTGTTCTTAAAAACCAGCCAATTCAATTAAAGTGCTGATGTAGGAAAATTTAGAGAAAGGGGGGCAGAGAGAGACAGATAGAGAGAGAGAGGGAAAGAGAGGGACAGAGAGAGAGAGAGACAGAGAGGGAAAGAGAGGGACAGAGAAAGAGAGAGATGGAGAGAGACAGAGACAGAGGAGTTACTGTACCTGAGGTCTCTGTACATGCTGCTGTGTATGGGCATCCCGTTGTCGAAGCGACCAGCACGCTCCTCGTAGAACCAGGTTCCGCCGACGTTCTTCGTGAGCTCGTAGACGACAGGCGGGGCGTAGACGTCTGGTCTGGCCAGGATGTGGCGTGCAGCACAGAGACCGGCCGCTCCAGCTCCCACCACCGCCACACGCAGGCGCCACATTCTACAGGACCACACCATGACAGATCAGCGAACGGGTGACACCTGATTGGCTTAGAAGGTATGCTAATTCATCCTTTCAAATTCTTCAGCTAGCCTTTGATCCGTGGAGGTGTTCAAGCCCAAGTGGATGGGAACTCAGTTACTCTAACCACTAAACTGTACCCATGGGGTGGGTGTAGTTTAGTGGTTAGAGGATTAGACTGCAGGTTCTGTGTGGCTTTGGATATATAAGGGTCTGTTTGATGAGGATATACTTAAGTGTATGCTTACTACAGCCTTTTCTTAATCAGAGAGACATCTAGTTATCTCTGGAAGAGCAAACATGTCTCTTTCCCATTAGGGGTAGCATCTTAAGGTCAGGGTCGTTTGTCTCTTCTCTCTTAATCATTAATAGAAGTGATTGCGGTGGAAAATTCCCATTTGCCATCATGCCTTCCAATCGAATACACAATCGGCGCGTGCGCCCTCTGCAGGCCCAAATAAATCTTAACGTGAAACTCGAACCTTTGTCGGAAGTTTTGACGCGATTACCAACGTGATCGACTACTATCTTCAATGTATTCAATGGATATAAGCCTGCAACTTGACCACGTTTAGGTTACCAATGCACGTTCCAAGACCTCACGTTACGGCTAAAGTGAAGTAGTATTGTAGACTACAATAGTTGATTGCAAGTCGTTTTAAACTCAACAACAATTTTCTATTTTGGAAATAGTAAAATATGTTTTGGAATATAGACTACTGTGTAACTTGACACGATACTGGTTTATATGCATCGTTGTCGGTCACAATGATCCATTCATTCCTAGAAAATTTCTTTTGTTATTTAATCTTCTTAAGACTTTCTGGAATCGATAAACGGATTAAGATTCTTCCGACGGGCTGCACAAATAGACTCATGTATTTACCTGTGATGTACGTTCTTCGTTGAAGAGATGCAACAAAAAAGAAAGATGTGATGAGACGAACTTAAAACGTCAACTTTTACGGTGGTTCGAATCTGGGGGTTAAGTGATACAACTCCATATTTAAGGGAGTAGTCGTTTTGAAGCCCCGCCTCCAGGTCATATGAGTTCGTGCTGAATATACTCTTGGTAGTGTGCTAAGATTAAGGATAATTCATGATAAAACCAGTGCGTTGTTGTCAGAGTACACGTTAATAGTTCGTTTATGCAACCGTCACACATAGGCCTAAAAAGTTTACATTATCCAAGTCAAGGTAACTAATTATAGTACTTTTTTGTTAATCATAATATGGATACTGCTGTAACTTCCTAAAGCCGGGTCAAAACAAGAACATTACGATTTTTTTTAATATTTTTTTTTTTAACATTTTGCAAACAAAGAGTCAATCGGCAAATGAACAAGAATTTTCCCTGTTTGACAGTGAAAAGGCTGCTTGTCTAATCTTCTTCTGCGCCTCAACTTGTGATGTTACGCCTCGCTTTGTCGCTTACGGACGAAACTTTATAGCCTTTGTTCATGTAACGTGTTCTGTTCCATGGTTGATGCTGAGTCCCACAGTGGAAAAGGCCGAAGTCCAAGCAAGAAGCGAACATCTAAAGCAACGGAAAACTACCGATCCTTCATACAGAAACAAAATGAACGGTGTCCTGAGGTGCACCGAATGAGGCTCTCTCACAAGCTCGTGAGATGTTGTTCGTGTAAGCAGGCGGAGGAGAGAGGGGAGGGAGAGGTCACCCGTGGTGACCCGGGGTCGGCTTGACCCGCGTGGTATAACGACCTCACCATTACTTCAGACCGTTTAGGTGGGGGTTGGGCAATCTATAAGAAAACTAGGAAAAGAATCTTTCAGATAAGCTCCCTGGGAACATTTATTGTCCAGTACAATAGAGCAGACCGGCGTGACGTTGGAATATATATGACTTCATTACAGTGAATTACAAGGCCGGGCAGCAGATTGGGTTTTCTGTCAACGTAACCAAGGATACAGCATGTACAGTTTAAGTATCTCTACTCCTATTTCAGTGCTGCCCCAAAACACAAGGCAGAGGTGACTGTGTTACCGTTTAAGCAACACACCATTGGATTTTCATCTCATGGGGACAATATATTTTGGGAAGAACAGCTCACAGATTTTGCCACAAAGTAGATCTAACGTGTTTTCGTTACCGTGGCAACCAGTTTCTATGCGACGTTCCAGAATTGTACATCATTTCCACCATATTTATACTTCACCAAACCGCTCTTTAACACTGTAATGTATCATTAATATGGATTTAATCCAATTATAGGATATATATTGGAAATGCAAAATGTGTCTCTTTCCTATCTATGTAGTGGATTATTAATTTACAGTAACATGCAGAGCCAGACTACAGTAGCACAGCTGAACTTTGTGCACTTTCCTAGAAAGCTTTGCTGTCCTTTGACCTGAATCGACTGAAGCTATAAAATTGTGTAATTATGATAAGAACATTTAAGATAATTTCCAACTAAATTGTGCCGCAAAAGCTGACTGCATGATTGTAACTGGTCTTCTGATAAGTAAGATGGCATTATAGAATATGATCCTGTTCAAGGGAGATAAATATGGGTTTGTCGTATCACTCACAGTCCTAAAATAATTACAAACATGAACGCCCCTGATGTTAGCAAGGAATTAAATAATATCAAACACAAAGTCCATTTTTACAGAAAAAACGATATTTTATAACAATGTCATGAGCACAAACATAGTGAGAACATTCCTTAACATAAAAAGACAAAACATTCGCTCTCTCCCATAACTCTCCCTCCCCCGACCTCTCTCACTCTCCCTCCCCCCTCTCCCTTAACTCTCCCTCCCCC